>UESW01001556.1:407007-421690 GCA_900491605.1 Calamus simplicifolius | reverse complement strand
AATATAATTTTATTTAAATTATTGCGATGCATTTGTGCGTCGCTAAATTAAAAATAATTTTTCTATTTTCTAATTTATTGCGTCGCTAATGCGTCGCTATTAATATATTTAATTCTTTTGAAACATTGTGACGCACTGTGATGCGTCGCAATATTTTTTTTCGATAATTAGATTTTATAAATTAATTTAATTTCATTATTTGCGATGCAATTGGTGCGTCGCTAAATTAAAAATAATTTTTCTACTTATCTATTTTATTGCATTTAATGCATCGCTATTTAAAATATTTAATTCTGTTAAAACATTGCGACGCAAATATTGCGTCGCAATATTTTTATTGATATTTATTTCATAAAAAATTAATTAAAACTATTGCGATGCAATATTTGCGTCGCAATATTAAAAATTTAATTTTTTTTTTTTTTGATTTTTGGTTAATTGAGTCGCTAATGAGTCGCTAATGCGTCGCAATATTTTGTTGTCACAAACGCGTCGCAAAGTGGTCGCAATTTAGCGACGCAGTATGCGTCGCTAATTGCGTCGCATTTCAGTATTTTCTTGTAGTGTGAGTGGGTTTCTCATCTAACAATGAGAAGTTAATTTGAGCTAGTATAATGATTAATACCTAGTTATGGTATGTTATGTTTAGTAATATGTATGTTTTAAATATGAGAAATGAGAACCTAGTATATGATATTCTGATGAGTTTTGAGCATGAGTTTTGAGCATAAACACATAAGCATGAGTTTCGATGAGGGATTTTAATGTATACATGGCATATTTGCATGATAAAGCTTTACAAATGATGTATGTATCATACTGAGCATCAGGCAGCTAGGGGGCTGATCACCCTTTAGACTGTACTGTAGCATGAGCATTGCACACTACTATCGAGCCGGCACCTCCTTGCGAATAAATCGTATGATGAACCCCAGAATTAGGGTTAGTGCACGCCGAACCAGACCAGTGGGACTGGTTGTGAGCAGCCCGTGGGGGTATGAATCATAGCTCAATGGAGCTGATTACTATATATAGCCCGTGGGGGTAGAGAGAAAACCCGAGGTTCCAGGGTTAAGGAACAAAGCACTTTGCCAGGTGAACCGCATGGGTAAGGGGTGCTATTTGTGCGGGGATCCTGTTGCTAGTCACGCACCCGATGAGAGTACACCTACAGAAGGGCAACTGTAGGGTGGTACCTCAGAGGCATTACACACACAGCCCAGCATCATGAGATCTAAAAGCATATGTTGTGATATAAAAGGGCCAATGGGCCAAATAGTTATCCCGAGAGGGAGAACTTACTTGAGATGCCAATGGGCAAGCAGATCCCGATGGGAGTCTGGGTTGTAGATAAGAATGCATATCTTCATATTGTAATGCATGGATTTTTATCTTAATGAGTTATCTTTCAGTGAAAAGTTATTATAGAGTATTTCAGTACTGATATGTTATTTGAAGAATAAGCTACATTTTATTTTATCTGATATCATGTTAAAAATGTACTTTGAGTTGTACAAGCTAAATAGTATCAGCATACGATTGAAAATAAGAGGTTATGGTTCTCTATTTCTCCATAGTTAGATGGTTATCCAGTCACTGGGACTTAGGTCTCATCCCTCTATGATTTAAATGTTCTTTCAGATCAGTGAGTATTTCTGCCAGGATCACAAGATAAACAGGACAGAACCCTTAGCTGGTGAAGCTTGCTTGGATGCAAGAGTGTATAAATGCTAGCCTTGTATATTGAGAGAATGTGGTTTGATATTTGTATTTTGTATATGTGTATGTATACAGTGAGATGTAATGATGTTTTAGACCTTTTGATATGAATACGAGACTTATGTTTTGAGAAAATTATGAGTAGGATGTGTGTACTTAGGATTTTGATGTCGATTGTGAATGTGATCTTGTAAACTGCCTGAGGAATGTCATGAAAAATATTATGAGCAGGTTGATGCTTAGTGTTGATTGAGTGAATTGTGTATATAACTGAGATGAAAATGAAAAGTTTTTAACAGGATGTGTTTTCGTGTGTCTGTCACTTATGATAATTAGTTGGGGTTCTCTAGCTCTTTATGGAGTGCTACATAAAGACTAGTAAAACTCTATCCGATTACCACAAGTGTGCAGTGTGCTGTCGGTGGCCTAGAGAGAAGGGGGAGCTGACACTGGATCCCAAGACCTCCCTCGGAAATCGGGAAAACAGACACAGTCCCAGGCTAATAGATGAACACCATGACCATCCTGAGACGAATCCCAGAGAAAATCCCTGAAGTAACGCTCAATCTTCCTTAGACAAGTCAATGGGACAGCAACATTAGATAAGAGATAGAGAGGAAGAGATGTGAGCACCGATCGAATAAGAGTAATCCTCGCCATCATAGATAGCCCAGTGACCTGCCACCCCTCAAGCCGATCATGGATCCTCGACTCGAGCTTACTAAAATCCGAGATCCTAGGCCTTCTACCAGTAATAGGAATTTCCCAGATAGGAGAGGCAATCCGACTGCAAAGAGATCCCATGATCTGCTTGATAGTCCCCTTGAGAGAAGAAGTCACCCTCAGACTAAAGCAAATCACTGACTTAGTAGTGTTAACTTTCTGACCAGAGGCAGAACAGTAAATCTGAAGAATAGAAGCAAACGTGGCCGCGTTGGCCACAGTAGCCCTGCCCAGAAAGATGCAGTCATCAGCAAAAAGCAGGTAAGAAATCGAGGGTCCCTGGGAACCAGCCCGGTAAGGGTCAAGAACAGAATCCTGCTGAGCCTGACGAAGAGCCCGAGATAAAGCATCAGCCGATATAACAAATAGAAACGGGGAAAGAGGACATCCTTGTCTCAACCAACCTCAAAATGGAAGTAATCAGTCCGGTCTCCATTGATGAGGATGGAGAATGACGGACGTTGAATACAGGCCATGATCCAATCAATAAACAACTCATGAAACCCAAACTCCTGAAGAGAGTGACGCAAGAAATCCCAATTAACTCTATCATAAGCCCTCTCCATATCCAGCTTAATGGCCATAAGCCCTTGACGGCCTAAAGCACGTCGAAGGTCATGCATGAACTCCTGAGCTAGTAAAGCATTATCAGTAATACTGCGCCCTCTGAGGAAAGCCCCATGCTCCGGAGAAATGAGGCGAGGTATAACCCAGCACAACCTAGTGACCAGGAGACGAGCACAAACCTTATATAAGGTATGCATAAACTGATGGGCCGGAAGTGCTGAGGGTTGGAAGCATCTGGCCTCTTAGGAACCAAGGTAATGAAAGTACAATTCCACTCAGAGGGAATAGATTTCTATGAAAGACAAGCTGGATCGCCTGTACTAAGTCCTCCCCCAGAATATCCCAATAATGATGAAAGAAAAATGGAGGAAAGCCATCCGGCCCAGGGGCCTTATCAGCACCAAGCTCCCACAAAGCCAACCGAATATCCTCCGAGGTAATAGGCCGAATCAGAGAGTCATTCTCAGCAGCAGTAACAGTATTGAGAGACAGAATAGGGTGAACAGGGACCCCACACCTGCCTGCTTAGTCCACCTGCTATGAAAGAAATTAAGAAACTGAGCTCGAATCACATGAGCATCCTCCTGGAGCTGACCCTCCTCATCAACTATTTGCCTAATACGGTTCTCCGCCCTGCGTTTCTGAGTGGCCTGATAAAAAAATATTGTGTTACAGTCTCCTTCCTGAATCCACTAGATATGGGACCACTGTCTCCAAAAAGTCTCCTGCTGCAGCAGAAGGGAGTGGTGGAGTGCCAAACTAGATCGCAGAGACGATAGGTCATCAAAAGAAAGAGAACCCTCCAAGTCCTCTTTAGCCTGGAGAGAAGAGATGGTAGACTCAACCTGCTCCACCTGTCTGACAATATCCCCAACCTCCAGTCTATGCTATCTAGAAAGGCGATGTCTGGCAAGGGCAAGACGTCTAGAGAGCCAATAAATGGCATTACCTCTGACAGGTAACCGCCATAGCTGAGAGATGATGGAGCGAGCAGCAGGATAGGAGGTCTAAAACTTCTCAAATCTGAACTGCCTATGCCGCTGAGAGGTGATATCAGTAAAGATAAAGACAGGACAGTGGTCAGAGGCAATTCTAGGCAAGTGAGTGACAGTGATAGAAGGATAAAGCTGGAGCCAACTAGAAGAGAACAAGGCCCTATCCAACCTTTCCCGGACTCTAGCTGAACCTTGCCGATTGTTGCACCAAGTGAACTGTGGTCCCTGAAACCCCAAATCCAATAGACCAGCTGATGAAATAAAGTTCCTGAACTCAACTCGGCCCACAGAGCCATAAGAAACATGGCCTCCTTTCTTCTCTGCAGCACCCAAAATACAATTGAAGTCTCCAGCAATGAGGGAGGGAAACCCCTGGTCAAGAAGAGACTGAATCTCAGACCAAAGCACCCGATGCTCCCAGAAATTAGTGCTGGCATAAACTCCCGAAAGGAGCCAAGGGCTAGAACTTCCCTCAGAAATGACCAACGCAACCTGCTGCCCACAGCTATGGAGAGCATCCACTCTAATACTCTCGTCCCTCCATAAAGCAACAATGCCCCTCGAAAGACCAGTGGACTCAACAGCATACGAAACCCAAGCTCGAGCGATCTGTCTCCGAAAACGGGCCAGACTAGCCCCAAAAAGCCGAGTCTTCAATAAAATACAAATAACAAAAGAGTGAAGCTGCATAAGCCTCTCAAATGAGGAGCGAAACGATGGTTTCAATGCTCCTCTCACATTCCAAATGAGAATCTTCATGGTAAGGCTGGATTGGGGAGATCCCCGACCATCACCCCCGACATCTCCTCAGAACAGTCCAAATCTCCCAGGTCTTTGCAGTCAACAGCCTGGTCTGATTCCATCAGAACCTCCGTATCACCTGGTACCACCTCAGTGCGATCCAGGGATCCCGTATCAGCACAATCAACTATCTGGACTGAGTCCATCAAAACAGCTGAGTCAGACGACTGAATGGCCTGCTTCAGCTGATAAACAGCTGATTCATGAGTGCAAGATTCCAAATGGGTCGGAAGAGTAGACTCAAAAGCTGTCCCCGGTGTGGCCCCTACCCGACCCCGGGCCTTCTTGGCCCCAGGGCCTGACAAGGCCGACGACCCTTGGCCAGCCACCGAGGAAGCCGCAAACGTAAAGGCTGCCTGATCCCCACCTCTACCGAAAAGAGAGGCCTTGCCTTTAGCTTTGGAAGATCGGGATGGCATCCTCATGGACAAGGGCTCCACTGGACGCGCCCACTTGGAAGGACCCAAGACGGGGTCCTTACTGGTATAGACCTCAAGGCCCAATTTCGGAAAATTAATGGCTTCATCACATTCATACACGATAGAATCAACCTTAGGAATTTCAGACTGAATGACACCCTTAGCTGATTTTGATACTGAGCTACAGTGCCAACTGGCACGCTCGAACACCTCCTGGGGTCAGCCTGGCTTCCTTGAGCAAGAGAAATAGGCACTGAAACCAGGGCTGTAGACGCTGCCAGAGGCTGCAAACAGAGCTCCCGAGCGACCTTTATAACTGACTCAGCACCCGCCGACTCACCCCGTCCAACCCCCTTGCCAGGAGACAACAATGAGGAGCAGAGGAGGGAGGAAGCTGACGCCAAGCAATCTTCTTCAGAACAGACCAGCCATCCTTAGTAACAGTGGAGGAAACAGGGCACGACCGATCACCCACCGACTGGACCGAATGCTGCGCCATAGGTGGCCACCGACGCCGGACTACTGCCATCTAGGGTCCAAACGATGGAGCAGACGATGAAGAGGCCGTCTCCCCCGATTGCTTGCATGGACCAGCGAGGTGCAGAGAAGCACACCGGTCACAGATTCCTTCCAAGTTCTCAAAGGAGAACTGCTACCAGAAGGGGACGCCGATCCCACGTACCCTGGCCCCTGGCCGGAGGGGAAGTCCCAGATCAACTCGGACGCAAGGCCGAGCAAAACCACCTCGCTTCCGGGCTCTGGTAGACTCATCCGAGAATAAGAACTCCCCAGCCATTGAGAGGATGGAGGAGAGGATGTCATCCGCCCAGAACTCCATAGGAAGCAGGGGAAGCTGGATCCAGACTAGAGCTTGTAGTAAGGAGTCTTCCGCCGGAATAAATTCAGGCTTCCAATCGGCCACCGCAAGAACCTGCCCATTAATCACCCATGGCCTCTCTAGAATTTGGATTTTGGTTTGAGGAACAGAAAGTCAGATAAGATAGTGCCTATGAGCCAGAGGAACCACCTCGATTTCTCCCGGCAAGCTAGAACGATGCAGTTCTCTCACGATCGCCTCCGGTGGCACCCACCAAGAAAGAGAATGAGCAAGCACCGCCTTCTCGCCCCAAGAACTGACCTCACTCTTCATAGAACTGACCGGGACTTGGATTATGTTCGAAAAGAGATGGATCAGTTCCTCCACCTCCGCCGAGGAAGGAGAAGGAGCATCCCAGCCATAGCGACCCAAGGACGGACGATGCCACGGACTTCCTGTCTTCGTTGAATTATTAGGATTATCAGAATCAATAGCTGAAGAGGACGCCATGCCAACCCTAGCTTTCAAACCAATGTTTGATTCTTTGATCCTATGATATGCTTGCAAGAGAATGCGGTAGGCGAGTAGAACACGCCGCTTGACCGTCCACTAATGACTACAGCTGAGAAAGGTATTTATATTTTAATAGCATCTGAATCGGGATGACTTCTTGATTGGACTGAGGCCCTTGTTTCCAACTCCATTCGTGTGATATTACCACCAAAAAGAGAACAACATTCAAGTTGGGTAGCTGAAAGTATAACCAACCTTATACAAGGTTTTGTTGGAAGGAAAAGACTTTGTGCACCGCCTCGTGTGTACAAAGCCATGCATCAGGCCGCACACCTATATCATGGCCCATTGGGCCGCGGCATATCCCACACGTGTCGCGTATGGGCGCGAGGCCAATGCATGCATTCGGTGCGTAGCTTTGTGCATCGGAGGCGATGCACAGACTTTTTCTTTATTGGAAATGGTCCAAACTGCTCTAGGGCTATCAGCGTGGGCTGACTTGAGATCCAGCTTTGGCCCAACCTGAACATTATCATGGGAAAAGACTTGCTGCATCGCCCTTCGATGCAGCAAGTGTACACCAGGCGCACGGATTGGCCACGCGCCTATGCCACCACATGTGCCGTGACTCAATGAGCCTGATGCGCACCGTACGCACGGTGGCACGAGCATGCTTGCTGCACCGGAGAATGATGTAGCAAGAATTTTCTAATTTTCACGTCAGCCTTGGGCTTAAAATTGGGCTTGAATAAACTTTGGATGGATTTGGGCAGACGCATGGCCCAGTCAAAGTCTACCATAAGGTCAAGGAAAAGTCTTTGTACACCACCTCTTGTGCAGGATGGCTTGCACCGGATGCGGTGATTCGCTCGTGCATGAGCCCGCACCGAGGGCCCGCTTGTGAGTCCCACGCTGCGAATGCACGGGCCTATGCACGAGCAAATCACTAAGTCCAATACAGATTATCTTATACCGAAGATGGTGTACAAAGACTTTTCCCAAGGGTCAATCCTAGTATTAAACTTAATCCTTGCTTGAAAATAGGCCCACCTCTTTAATAGGGTCGGGGCTAGGCTGGGCTGAGCTGAGCTGAGCTAGCAAATATAAGGTCTTGGCCACCATTTTATCTCATAAAGTCAGGTTGGGTTAGAAATTTTAGACCCATTCAAATTTCAAACTAGGCCGAACTTAAAAAAATAAATCTTGGCCCAAAAGTATATATTTTTATATGTATAAATAATTTTTTTAATATCAAATATATAAGCGAGAAGTAAAAAGCGGAAGAACTAACTATTCTACTCATTTTAAGTTTTGATCATATATATTATATAAATACTATATAGTTATAATTTGGGCAGATTGAGCTGGGAGACTCTCATCAAGTTAGGCTCTGGTTAGCAATACTTGACCTATGGTTTATTAGATTTTTTATTTTTTACTTTATTGAATTTAGGCCCGAGTTAAGCCTAATCCATACCCACTCCTATCTCTCTCCTCTCTGCTTCCCTTTTGTTCTCTCTCCCCCCTCTTTCCTCTCGCACCTAATATCTCTCTTCTCTCTGTTCTCTCTCCCACCCAATGTCTCTCTCCCTCCCTCTTTTACTTGAGATCTCTCTTTTTTATCCTCCCACTCCTTCCCAATCTCTCTCCCCCTCTCTTCACTCTATCTAATCCCTCCTAATTTCTCTCTCAACCTCCTCTCTCTCCCTCCTAATCTCTCTATACTCTCTCTCTATCTTTCTCTCTTAATCTCTTCTCTTACCACTAGTGTCTCTCACCCGCCTCTCCTAATCTCTCTTTCCTGTTGCTCTCTTTTGATTTCTCTCCTCTCTCTCTCACACACACATTTTGCCCTAGCGCTCAAAGATAATCTTATGCATAAATCTAAGTTGGCGTAATTAGGCTTACAATTGAGCTCAACTTTAAACTCAAGTCAAACTTAATTTTTTTTATAAAAAAAACTCTGCTTAACCTAATGATCGATATTATTTTTTTGAGTTTAATTCAAGTCGCATAAAAACTAATCTGGCTCGATCTCGCCAATTTTATTTTAGTCTATCTAAAGCCTCTTATTGTGTGCCCATCGAGATATTTATCATCTTAGATTACCTACAAAATAACTTACCTTAAAAGTAATAGAAAGGAAAAGAATGACATCAAATTGCTATATCAACAATACCTTTGCTATATATTGCTTAAACTTATGCAAAAGCATGACTAACACTTCTAAATTATGATTAGAATAATGGATGAGCTAAACTTCATGTGATAAGACATCAATTAAGATTTGCCACCGTTTAGTGTTCTCAAGTCCTCTTCTTCTTTTTCGTCTTTGTATGTTTAGTTTTTTTCAAATAATCTCATTTACGGATAAAATGAAAGAAGACATAACTTGATAAGGCACATGTAACTGAAGTTTAAATCCTATATTACAAAGGGCTAGAAATAGATATAAAAAAGGTGATAATTTTTCAAACTTTCTTCATTATTGTTGCATATATGCTAATAATTGGCAAAGGATTGCAAAGATGACATTACAATAGCATATGTATAATCATTTTTTTCAATATATTATGAGAGTTATTGAATAAATTGGATAAAAAAAGTGTAATTTTGCACTAGCGTTACCATCTGCTTTCCATCTCAAGTATATTTTGACAAATTGACTTTTATTTGGCCTCTATTAAATATAGCTGTTGCCGCTGAAATCTGTCCTCCGGCTCGGGCGCGATCGGGCTGCAGCGCGGGCTCCCTCCGGGGCGGACCTGCAAGACAGTCCTCACGCGAGAGGCGTTGGGGGTGGCCCTCTGCGGAAGACCCTCCGACGCCCAAGTCAGTGGAGACCAGCAATCAACAAATATGGGGAGAAGGATCCCCCGGGAAGAGTTCCTCCGAGCTCTCGTGGGAGCTTTCATGGCGGAGTGTGAGAACAGTGAATGAAAAATGGGCGTAGAATAGCCGTACCTGAGAGGCTTGAGGGTGGTAGTATTTATAGGCGGTCACCTGACTTCTTGGACGTGCTCTGGATGAGGTCTGAAAGTTGTTGGGATTCGAAACGGATTCGAATCAGGTTGTTACAGGGCCGGTAGGATCCGTATCTGGTTAGTTAGAGGATCGACGGCTGGGAGGCGGGGAGAGCTGGCCGATGGCTCGAGACTCAGTGGCCGCGTGGTCCCTAGGCCACTATTGTAGGTCCTAGGCCACGTTTTGGCATGATTCCTTGTTTGGAATCTTATTCTGTTACAGTGAATTTGAACTCTCCCGCGCCAGATTCCGCAGAGGTGTTGTGGTTCAGTCATCATGGCTGGCAGAGGCTCGGCGGAGGTAGGTGCCGAGGCACAAGGAGCCAACGTGGCAGCCATAAATGCCTTAATGCATGGAAGAAAATAAGGCATTGAATGCCTTAAAGCAGGTGATATAAGTGGCCTTTATGAGGTCATAAATGCCTTGATGCAAAAGACTTAGCGTGGTTGCGGAGGCCGAGTATATTTGCCGAGGCATGTTGGCCGAACTATATTTGCCGAGGCATGTTGGCCGAACTATGTTGGCTGAGCTATGCTGAAGCTGGCTGATGCCGAGGCTGGCCGAGCTATAATGGCCGAGCTATGTTGGCCGAGCTATGCTGAAGCTGGCTGATGCTGAGGCTGGCCGAGCTATGATGGCCGAGCTATGTTGGCCGAGCTATGCTGAAGCTGGCTGATGCTGAGGCTGGCCGAGCTATAATGGCCGAGCTATGTTGGCCGAGCTATGCTGAAGCTGGCTGATGCTGAGGCTGGCCGAGCTATAATGGCCGAGCTATGTTGGCCGAGCTATGCTGAAGCTGGCTGATGCTGAGGCTGGCCGAGCTATAATGGCCGAGCTATGTTGGGAGCGAAGCTGATGCTGAGGCTGGCCGAGCTATGATGGCCGAGCTATGTTGGCCGAGCTATGCCTTCTCCCCTCTTTTTATTCCATTAAATGCTGGCCAAGTCATTATGACCGTTTCTGCACCATTGAATGCTCCGGCTTATTGATTTGATGGATATTAATGAGGGGGCCTTGGGAGAACCCACGCACATGACGTGGCCCTTTTTTTTCCTCTTGTTCTCTTTCTTCATTATGAGGAGACTCTTGTTGCTAGAATGTCGCGCCAGTAGGCCAACTGGCAAGCAGGGCATTTGGACTGGGCGTGACCCCATCGTCGATGTGAGTGCTCAATAATGCAATGACGATTTTACCCCTCATCACATGCCCCCCACTCCCTAGTCCGAAGTGTAATTTCGGACATAGGGAGTAGAATTCTGAAGCAATCTTATTTAGGGGATGTGTCGTTCGATCCTCTGTAGAGGAAGGAGTTTATCTCTGTGTAGGTTAGAGAAAGGCCTGGGCGGCCCTCTTGCTGAAGTAAATAAGGTGCTTTAGTTGCACTAGAGTGTCCAAGAAATTATCCGGCTGGGACGAAGCTTTAGTGCTGTATCACTCGGATTGGCCGAGGCTGCAGAAATATATTACTCAGTCTTCGGCTGAGGCTTTGATAATAAGAGATGCACTCCGGCTCTGGCCGGGGCTTTTGATAATAAGATGCACTCCGGCTCTGGCCGGGGCTTTTGAAGATCAATAGAGATGCACTCCGGCTCTGGCCGGGCTTTTGATCAATAAGAGATGCACTCCGGCTCTGGCCGGGGCTTTTGAGATAATAAGAGATGCACTCCGGCTCTGGCCGGGGCTTTTGATAAGAGATGCACTCCGCTCTGGCCGGGGCTTTCATAATAAGAGATGCACTCCGGCTCTGGCCGGGCTTTAATGAGAGATGCACTCCGGCTCTGGCGGGGCTTCCGATAATGAGAGATGCACTCCGGCTCTCCGGGGGCACTTCGGCTCTGGCCGGGGCTTCCATAATGAGAGATGCACTCCGGCTCTGGCCGGGGCTTTTAATAAGAGATGCACTCCGCTCTGGCCGGGGCTTTTGGTAATAAGAGATGCACTCCGGCTCTGGCCGGGGCTTTTTATGACCTGCTTCTCATTGTGACTTTCAAGGAGAGTTATAAAAATTTCGCAGGCCTTAAAAACTGAACTTAATTCAATGAATAAAAATGGGTCTAGAAAGAGCATACTTTTATGGATGAATTTATTACTCGGTTGTTGCCGAGCCTTCAATATTATATTTATTGCTTGGTTGTTGCCGAGCCTTCCAATATATTACTCGGTTGTTGCCGAGCCTTCTCAAGATGCTACTCGGTTGTAACCGAGGCTTCCAAATAATAAATTACTCGGTGTTGCCGAGCCTTCCAAGGTGCCACTCGGTTGTAACCGAGGCTTCAAATAATAAAATACTCGGTGTTGCCGAGCCTTCCAAGATGCTACTCGGTTGTAACCGAGGCTTTAAATAATAAAATACTCGGTGTTGCCGAGCCTTCCAAGATGCTACTCGGTTGTAACCGAGGCTTCCAAATAATAAATTACTCGGTGTTGCCGAGCCTTCAAGATTATATTTTACTTGCCAAGGTTCGGAGAGTTGCTTGCCCAAATTTTACTTGGCCCTGCCAAGGTTCGGAGATGTTGCTCGGTTGCCGAGGTTCGGAGTTACAAGGTTCGGAGATTTGTTGCTTGCCGAGGAAAAGAAAGAAATATTTTAAAGGTTCGGAGATTTGTTGCTCGGCCCTGCCGAGGTTCAAGTTTTACTTGGCCCTGCCAAGGTTCGGAGACATAGCTCGGCCCTGCCGAGGTTCGGAGATATTTTACTTGGCCCTGCCAAGGTTCGGAGAAGGTTCTACTTGGCCCTGCCAAGGTTCGGAGATTTATTGTTCGGCCCAGCCGAGGATTTATACGACCTGCTTCTTATTGCAGCTTTCAAGGAGAGTTAAAAGAATTTTGCAGGCCTTTAAAAACTGAATTTAATTCAATGAAATAAAACGGGTATAGAAAGAGCATACTTTTATGGATGAATTTATTACTCGGTTGTTGCCGAGCCTTCAGAAATATATCACTCGGTCTTTGGCCGAGGCTCTAGAAATTTATTACTCGGTTGTTGCCGAGCCTTCCAAGATATTACTCGGTTGTTGCCGAGCCTTCTCAAGATGCTACTCGGTTGTAACCGAGGCTTCCAATAATAAATTACTCGGTGTTGCCGAGCCTTCCAAGGTGCCACTCGTTGTAACCGAGGCTTCAAATAATAAAATACTCGGTGTTGCCGAGCCTTCCAAGATGCCACTCGGTTGTAACCGAGGCTTCAAATAAAAAATACTCGGTGTTGCCGAGCCTTCCAAGATTATATTTTACTTGGCGCTGCCAAGGTTCGGAGACTTGTTGCTCGGCCCTGCCGAGGTTCGGAGAAATATTTACTTGGCCCTGCCAAGGTTCGGAGATTTGTTGCTCGGCCCTGCCGAGGTTCGGAGAAATATTTTACTTGGCCCTGCCAAGGTTCGGAGATTGTTGCTCGGCCCTGCCGAGGTTCGGAGAAGTATTTTACTTGGCCCTGCCAAGGTTCGGAGACTTGTTGCTCGGCCCTGCCGAGGTTCGGAGAAATATTTACTTGGCCCTGCCAAGGTTCGGAGATTTGTTGCTCGGCCCTGCCGAGGTTCGGGAAATATTTTACTTGGCCCTGCAAGGTTCGGAGATTTGTTGCTCGGCCTGCCGAGGTTCGGAAAATATTTTACTTGGCCCTGCCAAGGTTCGGAGATTTGTTGCTCGGCCCTGCCGAGGTTCGGAGAAATATTTTACTTGGCCCTGCCAAGGTTCGGAGATTTGTTGCTCGGCCCTGCCGAGGTTCGGAGAAGTATTTTACTTGGCCCTGCCAAGGTTCGGAGACTTGTTGCTCGGCCCTGCCGAGGTTCGGAGAATATTTTACTTGGCCCTGCCAAGGTTCGGAGATTTGTTGCTCGGCCCTGCCGAGGTTCGGAGAAATATTTTACTTGGCCCTGCCAAGGTTCGGAGATTTGTGCTCGGCCCTGCCGAGGTTCGGAGAAATATTTTACTTGGCCCTGCCAAGGTTCGGAGATTTGTTGCTCGACCCTGCCGAGGTTCGGAGAAATATTTTACTTGGCCCTGCCAAGGTTCGGAGATTTGTTGCTCGGCCCTGCCGAGGTTCGGAGAAGTATTTTACTTGGCCCTGCCAAGGTTCGGAGACTTGATAGCTCGGCCCTGCCGAGGTTCGGAGAAATATTTTACTTGGCCCTGCCAAGGTTCGGAGATTTGTTGCTCGGCCTGCCGAGGTTCGGAGAAATATTTTACTTGGCCCTGCCAAGGTTCGGAGATTTGTTGCTCGGCCCTGCCGAGGTTCGGAGAAATATTTTACTTGGCCCTGCCAAGTTCGGAGATTTGTTGCTCGGCCCTGCCGAGGTTCGGAGAAATATTTTACTTGGCCCTGCCAGGTTCGGAGATTTGTTGCTCGGCCTGCCGAGGTTCGAGAAGTATTTTACTTGGCCCTGCCAAGGTTCGGAGACTTGATTAGCTCGGCCTGCCGAGTTCGGAGAAATATTTTACTTGGCCCTGCCAAGGTTCGGAGATTTGTTGCTCGGCCCTGCCGAGGTTCGGAGAAATATTTTACTTGGCCTGCCAAGGTTCGGAGACTTGATAGCTCGGCCCTGCCGAGGTTCGGAGAATATTTTACTTGGCCCTGCCAAGGTTCGGAGATTTGTTGCTCGGCCCTGCCGAGGTTCGGAGAAATATTTTACTTGGCCCTGCCAAGGTTCGGAGATTTATTGTTCGGCCCAGCCGAGGATTTATACGACCTGCTTCTTATTGCAGCTTTCAAGGAGAGTTAAAGAATTTTGCAGGCCTTTAAAAAAACTGAATTTAATTCAATGAAAAAACGGGTATAGAAGAGCATACTTTTATGGATGAATTTATTACTCGGTTGTTGCCGAGCCTTCAGAAATATATCACTCGGTCTTTTGCCGAGGCTCTAGAAATTTATTACTCGGTTGTTGCCGAGCCTTCCAAGATATTACTCGGTTGTTGCCGAGCCTTTCAAGATGCTACTCGGTTGTAACCGAGGCTTCAAATAATAAATACTCGGTGTTGCCGAGCCTTCCAAGGTGTTACTCGGTTGTTGCCGAGCCTTCTCAAGATGCTACTCGGTTGTAACCGAGGCTTCCAAATAATAAATTACTCGGTGTTGCCGAGCCTTCCAAGGTGCCACTCAGTTGTAA
>UESW01001556.1:364205-395399 GCA_900491605.1 Calamus simplicifolius | reverse complement strand
CCGCCCAAGGACCGGCACAGCCTAGCACGAACCAGGTCGTGCCTGGCATGGTCCGGTACTACTACAGTACCGAACCATACTGGCATAACCATTAAACTGTACCGTGCTGGGCTTAAAAATACAGCCCGCCGGCCCAGCACGGCACGGCCATAAGGGCACGGAACCGAAGGGGAAGAGGAGGAAGGCGCAGTCTGGATGCTGGGACTCGATTCAGAGGAAGCGGCCGTGAACGAGGCGGACAAGAAGCTGGGAAGGCAGCGGAGGGTTGGTGCGGTGGAGGCTGAGGAGGAGGTCGAGGTCATCGTGGATGAGGCCATCGAGGAGGTGGGCGTCCCAGCCGAGGGAAGCGCGGCGAGGGCGTGACCGATGTCGTGGTTGCAGTAATGGAGGGCACGCTCGCCGTACTTCCAGGCCTTGTGCCAGAAGATGAAGGAGAGTGAGGAGAAGGATGAAGCCGCCGTGATCGAGGAAGAGGGAAGAGAGGTCGAGGCGGGCGTGGAGCTCGAGGGAGTGGTCTTTGGGGGAGTAGTGGGCGAGGAAAGAGGAGGAAGAGAAGGGGGGGTTACCGTTGGGGAGAGGCGGTGAAAGGAGGTGGACTTTTGTGGGGTGGAGGTTGCCACTGCTGGGGTTGACACGGAGGGACCAGGTGGAGAAGCCGGTAGTCTTCCAGGCGGACAAGGAGAGGGAGTCGTAAAGGAGGCGGGAGAGGGAGGCGTGGGAGACCGGATGAGGTGGGGAAGGAAACGAAGAGAAAAAAGAGTGGTAGAGAGGGGTCAGGGACTTAGGGGAGTCGTCGTGGAGAGGGCCTAGCACATTAAAAGGTTTATCGTGCCTATGCCATGCCATGCCCGGCACGGCCCAGCCCAAAATGGGCCGTGGGCCGTGCTAGGTGACAGTTTTTTTAACGGACCATGCCTAGCACGACCCATTATTAAATGGGCCGTGCTCAGCACGATCCAATTTTTTGGCCAACCCGGTAGGTTTGGACTGTGCCATGCCAGGCACGGTCCAGTGCCCATCTCTAGTTACAAGTTTCAAAGGGAAAGATAAAAATGAAATCCCAATGTATGTTTTATGGTAGATAATGATGAGGTAAGTCCTAGCTTTTTAGATGGCTTTACTTTGATGAATTACATGGTGCATTCTATGAATTGCTTGATAATTTTGCTGACTTAAGTTTGAAAAATAGAGAATTGAAGAATGATATCAAAAATCTAAGTTTTGAAAAAGAAAGAATTTCAAAAGAAAATGAATCCTTGCTTAAGAAAAATCAAGATTTAAAAAATGAAGTAGATAGATTAAAGCCTATTGTAGATAAATTTACTTTGAGTTCAAATAAATTAGAAATGATTCTTAATAGTCAAAAAGCTATTTACAACAGAGCCGAACTTAGATATGATCCTTTAAAACGATAAAATTTTTTGAAAAATATTTATGTGCATGTTGATGATTCTACAAAGATTATATGCTTTAAATGTGGTAAATCTAGACACAAAGCTTATACTATCATGCATAAAATGTTAGAAAAATATGGGTTCCAAAAGGAACTATTTTAGCTAACCCTAAAGGATCAAAGAAAGTTTGAACACCTAAAAGCAAGACTTAAATTTGTGTATACAGGTGTGTCTTGCAACCCGAGCAATTAAAAGAAAATAGTACTTGGATAGCAGGTGCTCAAGACACATGACAGGTGATGATCTCAGTTTATCATTTTGGATTCAAAAGATGAAGGTGTTGTTACTTTTGAAGATAATGGCCAAAGAAAAATAATTGGCATTGGTAAAATAGGTATCACACTCATGTTTACATTGATAATGTTTTGCTTGTAGATGGCCTAAAACATAATTTGTTTAGCATTAGTCAATTATGTGACAAAGTTTTAGAGTTACATTTGAATTATCCTGATGCATTATTGTAAATCTTGCTGATGAGTGCGTGAAGTTTGTTGGTCATAAACAAGGTAATGTATACATTATTGATTTAAATGATTTGTATGACCAAAATGTTGAATGCCTAGTTGCTAGGAATGCTAAAACTGATGATAGTTGGTTGTGGCATCATAGATTAGCTTATGCAAGCATGGATTTATTATCTTAACCGATTAAAAAGGATTTAGTGAATGGTTTGCCAAAACTTATTTTTGAAAAAGATAAGATTTGTGATGCTTTTTAATTTGGAAAAAAACTCGAGTATCTTTTAAATCGAAACCTGGTTTCTACTACTAGACCTTTGGAACTCTTGCATATTGACTTATTTGGTCCAACAAGAACCACTAGTTTAGAAGAAAAAAGATATGGTTTTATTATGATCGATGATTTTTTACGATTTACATGGGTTTTATTTTTGGCTAGCAAAGATGAAGCTTTTCATGCATTTTAAAAACTATTTGAGAAGATTACAAATGAAAAGAGTTCTTCTGTTTTATTGATTCGAAGAGATGATGGCAAAGAGTTTAAAAATTAGTCTTTTAAAAAATTTTGCAATGAAAATGATATTGAGCATAATTTTTCTGCACCTAGGATATCCTAACAAAACAAAGTTGTAGAAAGAAAGAATAGAAGAACTTTAGAAGAAATGGCCCATACTATATTGTGTGGGAGCAATCTCTCAAAGTATTTTTTGGACCGAAGCTATCAACACGGCATGTTATATTTTAAACAGTGCATTAATTAGACATATTTTGAAAAAGACCCCGTATAAACTTTGAAAAGATAAAAAACCCAACAATGGTTATTTTCATATTTTTGGTTGCCGATGTTTTATTTTGAATAATGAAAAATCGAACCTTGACAAATTTGATGCTAAATCTGATGAAGGCATTTTCCTTAGTTATTCTTCACATAGAAGAGCCTTTAGAATATTCAATAAAAAGACTTTAGTAGCTAAGGAACAATTCATGTTATATTTGATGAATCTAATGATCTTTTATTAAGGAAAAGAAAGGGTTTAAATGATGCAGATGAAATTGAATGTCAACTCAAGGACATCACTTTGAAAGATAAGAAAATTCAGCTACACAAGAGGTAAATGAAGAAAACAATAAAAATCAACCTGAGAAATCTCATGGTAATGATGAATTAGAAAAAGAATGGAGGTACGTTCATAATCATCCTAAAGAATTAATTTTAGGTGATCCATCTCATGGTATCAGAACTAGATCATCATTTAGAGATAGATACTTACAATAACTTAGCTTTTGTATCTCAAATTGAACCTAAATGCTATGATGATGCTAAAGATGATACTAATTGGATAAATGCCATGTATGAGAAACTTTATCAATTTGAGAGAAATAATGTATAGACTCTTGTTGATAGGTCTCATGATTATCCAATCATTGGGACTAAATAGGTATTTAGAAACAAATTGGATGAACATGGTAATATAATCAGAAATAAAGTAAGATTAGTAGTCAAGGGTTACAACCAAGAAAAAGGTATTGATTTTGGTGAAACATATGCCCTTGTAGCTAGATTAGAAGCTATTAGATTACTTCTCGCATTTGCTTGCTTTATGAATTTTAAATTATACAAATGGATGTTAAAAGCGCTTTCCTAAATGGATACAATGCTGAACAAGTCTTTGGAGCACCCATTCGGTTTTGAAAATCATTTATTTCAAACCATGTGTTCAAGTTGAACAAAGCTTTATACGGTTTGAAACAAGCACCCCGAGCTTGGTATGAAAGGCTAAGTAAATTCTTGATCAGCAATGATTTCATTCGAGAAAATGTAGATACAACTCTATTTATCAAAAGATAAAATGATGATATGCTGATTATTTAAATCTATGTGGATGATATTATTTTTGATGTTATTAATAACTCTTTATGCGAGGACTTTGCAAAGCTTATGCAGAAGGAGTTCGAGATGAGCATGATGGGCGAACCAAACTACTTTTTCGGACTTCAAAGCAAAGAGGGAATCTTCATAAGCCAATCCAAGTACATCAAGAAAATGATCAAGAAATTTGGCATGAAGACATCAAGGAGTATCGGTATACCTATGAGCTCATCATGTAGATTGAATTCTAATAGTACTAAAAATATGTTGATTTAAAACTTTATAGAGGCATGATTGGATCTTTATTGTATTTAACTGCAAGTAGATCTTATATTCTGTTTAGTGTCTGCATGTGTGCTAGATTTTAAGCTAATCCTAAAGAATCACACTTGCTTGCTATTAAAAGAATTTTTAAATACTTGAGTGGTACTATAAATTTAGGACTTTAGCATGATAAGCAATCTAGCATTCACCTAATAGGATATATAGACTCAAATTTTGCTGGTTGTAAGCTAGACAGAAAATCAACTAGTGAAACATGCCAATTTTTAGGTGTTAACTTAATCTCCTGATTTAGCAAGAAGCAAACTTTAGTAGCATTGTCTATGGCCAAGGCCGAATGCATTGCAGCTGAAAGTTGCTATGCTCAAATTTTGTGGATTAAGCAGCAACTAGAAAATTATGGCGTTAAACTAAAAGGCATTCCATAAAATTGATAACACTAGTGCAATCAATTTGACAAAGAATCCCATTCAGCATTCTAGGACTAAACACATAGAAATTAGACATCATTTTATTAGAGATCATGTGAATAATAGTGATATTATAATTGAATTTTGCATACTGAAAAGCAACTTGCCGATATTTTAATGAAACATCTTGAGGAAGCTAAGTTTTATGAAATAAAAAGAAAACTTGGTATGATTGACCCTTCGATTTAGTAAGTTAGCTTGTTTGATTGTTTTATCATGCTTGTTGGATCTTCAAAAGCCTATTATCTATTGAAAACTTCTTTGAATTTAATTCCCATATTTTCCTTTGACCTTCTGATACTCTTCATGTATGAGATCTTATGTTCCAGCTACCTGTCAGGTTAGCTACTTTGATTTGTGTTTGCATCAGTTAACCATGCTGCCATATAGGCTTATTTTAAATGTCACCTTAGTTGACTTCCAAGTCAACTAATGACTCTTTGGATAAGCCTCAAGTGGCCGTGCAGATGACTGATCAGACGATTTCCCTAGTTCATCAAGTTCTAAGAGCATTCAATGCACCTACCATTTATTTCTTGTTGACTGAGCAGTTAACTTCATTGAATGAGTTAACTAGGCAGTCAACTGACACATCTTTTCAATTTAACTCCCTCACCAAATGGCATTCATTTCACTCCTTTTCCTTTTCAGTCAATTGATCAGCTAACTAAGAATTACCCTCCAGTTAGCCGGTCAATCAACTGATTAGAGATTCTATATATGCACCTCTTCTCACCGTGCACTCTCTTCACATTTCATTCTCTCTATCTAGCTGGCTCCTCCTTGGCTCTTCACTCCTCTCATTTCCTTTCCACTCTAAGAAAAAGGAAAGATGGCTCCTAAGAAGAAAAATCTTCATGCAAGGGGAGATGATTCAACCTCTGATCTTCGTAGGAAAGCTCCTTCATCTTCCTCTTCCCAGAGTTCAACTTCTGCTACCTCCAACATTGTAGCTAGAGCACTTGCAAATGAAAGATTAGTGGATTTTAACTTTCTTAATTAAGAAGGCTTTGAACTAGGTAGATTATTTGCAGTACAAGGTTGGACGGATTTATTGAAAACCAAAAAGTCTATCTACCCAGACCTTATCAGTAAGTTTTATGAGAACATCACCTTTGGTGATGATATCATTTCTTCTGTTGTCAAAAAGGTCAAGATAGAGTTTGACAAAAAAAATACTAGGATCTATTTTAAACATTCTTGCTGTTGGTCCTATAGAAAATTTTCTTGTGAAAAAGGTTATAGACTTGCAATTGCTCTTGGTGTAGAAGATGGTAAAGCTGACAATATAGAAAACCTTAATGCAAACAAGTTGAGTATTGAAAATAGGTAACTTCATAGTATTGTTGTAAAAATCTTTGCCCCTCGTGCTGGTTCTTTTAATGTTGTAACCGACCATGACGTTTGCATTATATACCATATCATCAATGAAACTTCTCTCAATTTTTCAGATCTTATAATGTCCATTATGAAGGAAGCCTTAGGATGAACCAAAGCTGCTCTGCCTTATGGCATGTTCCTTACCTATGTTTTTGAACATTTTCATGTTAAACTTAAGGGTGAAATAGTTGAAGAATTACATCATTCTGATATCTTTAATGCTCATTCGCTTCATCGTATGGACTTTGCCAAGCAGAATGGTATTTGGACCAAAGTTAGAACTAGAGTAGGTGAAAATCCTATTCCTCCACCGATAAATCCTGCATCTTCATCGATAAATCAACCCCCTCAAGACCAGCCACAACAAATTTATTCTTCTCCTTCGATGGATTATTTTGAATTTCCTGAGCCACCTCCCTTTATGACTGTTGCACATAAACCACATCCTTTTATGTCTTCAGTACCTGAGCTATCTCCTTTTATGCATGCCACACCTGAGCCTCCTCCCTGTAATGCCAATCCTCCTCCTCTTCGCTCCACCGTTGAGATCTATGAAGAACAGATACAACAAATTATCAGAGAATTGTTCTTTGCTCAATCTAGTAGAAGCTCTGAAGATTATCTATCAATAACTATTCCATGATTCCCCATATCTTCTCTATTTTTGAGACACTTTCTCATATTGTGATGCGCCATAAACAAATTGAGCATAATATGCAAGTTCTTAATAGGAGTCTTTTACCATAATAAAACTGTGTTGGGTCACATTCTTGGAGAAATTAACATGTTGAAAGCTAAGCTTGAGTATTTTGAAGATAAAGCTGAATGGATAACATTTCAAATGCGTGCCAATGAAAGTCAAACCAAAGATGCTTTCAATGCTGTTGATTGTTGGACTACTTTAATTTTCAGGCTTACCAGCCTTCTCAAGAAGCATCTTGCCTCATTTCAACCAGCTCCTCCGTCATTCGGACCAGATATATCTCATTCTCATCCTCACCTCCGAATGCCTCCACTGTAGTCACATAAGTTCAAGCCTCCAGCTTCTCGTCGTCGCAAAGGATCCTCTTCTAAACCATATGTTATCTCTTCTGTTGATGAGTAGACTGTATGTTCTTTTTGTATCCTTGAAACGTATATCTTGTATGGTATTATTGTAAATGTGTTTTGATATTTGATATTTGGATCAAGCCTCTGGCTTACTAGTTTGTATCAATGTTTAATTACGTACTCATATTTTTTAAGGCATTGTGTTTTTTTTCTATGCTTATTTGATGAATACTTATCTGATGATTGTTATGTAGAATACCTAATTTGCACAGTCTCTAACCTCTTCTTTGATAAATGATAAAAAGGAGGAGAAAATATTGCATACATTCAAATATGGAGAAGAACAAACACTCCATACATTCAAATAAATGGGGAAAGAAAATTTTAAATTTGTGAAATAAATAGGGGGAGAAGAATTTCTCTAAATGTCTTCATCCTATTTTAAATATAATTTTTTATATACTTAGTGGTATTATCATCATCAAAAAGGAAAAGATTGTTGATCCCATATTGATTTTGATGATTATAAAATAATTAAGTATAATACTAATGTATTTATTATAGAGACAAAGACCATTGCAGGTTAACCAAGAAGAGAAAAGGATGTTTAAATGTTCTATCTCAAAAGATTGAAACAAATAAAGTCATTCAGCTCTATTGAAGAAATCTCTACACCCACTGCTCTTTTCTATTCCTTTCAGCCGAATGCCATTGGTTCTAGTCAACCGGGATTGTGTTCCAGCCAACTAGACTCCCTTCACAATCACCTGGCCGAACCATGTTGAATTTAAGTTAGCTGGGCTGCTTCTCTAGCTAACTAGATTGCATGGTTAGTCACCTGGCCGAATGGTTCTGATTTCTAGTTAGCTGGGCTGCTTTTCTAGCTAACTGGATTGCCTAAGTTTTCTCCCTGGCCGAACATCACTTGAAAACAGCTAACTGAATTTTGCATCCAGCTAGCTAAGCTTCCTGAGTTTTCTCCCTGGCCAAACATTACTTGAAAATGGCTAACTGGATTTTGCATCCACCTAGCTAAGTTCCCTGCTTTTTCTCCCTAGCCGAACCTATGTTGAAACTAGTCAACTGGAGTTTATCTCTAGTTAACTAGATTGGAAATGAAAATTCTTTCGGCCGTGTTCATGTTGAAACTAGTCAACTGGAGTTCATCTCCAATTAACTAGATTGGAAATGGAAATTCTTTCTGGCCGTGTTTATGTTGAAACTAGTCAACTGGAGTTCATCTTCAATTAACTAGATTGGAAATGAAAATTCTTCCTGGCCATGTTCATGTTGAAACTAATCAATTGGAGCTCATCATCAGTTAACTAGATTGGAAATGAAAATTCTTCCTGGCTGTGTTCATGTTGAAACTAATCAACTGGAGCTCATCATCAGTTAACTAGATCGGAAACAAATTTCTCCCTGGCCAAACTCAACTTCAAAATAGCTAACTAGATAGCTAATTGGTTTTTGCATCCAGCTAGCTAAGCTTCACAAGCTCTTCTCCCTGGCCGAATGTTACTCTGTATCAGTTAACTGGATTTCACATCCAGCTAACTGAGGATGCTGGCTTCATTTTCTGCACGATTGCTTTTATGCTCCATCTAGCTAATCCCTTCATCTAGTCAACTGGGGAGTTATCTCTGCTTCACCTGGGCGAGTCTTCTCTAATCTAAGCTAACTGGATTTTATTTCCAGCCAGCTGGAGTCTACCTTTTTGAGAAAATGTCAGGAGTTCTCTCCCCATTCGACTGCTGATAGAACATTCAATGCTCTGAAAATTTTCTCCAATGGTTATCTTCACTTCTCGTTCTTCTTTCTTTAATTTTGTTTTCAGTCTAACGGATAGTTTTGCAGATCAAACACCTATATATAACCATGATGTCAATAGGAACAGTGTGAAAAGAAAAAGAGGTGAACAGTAGAAAGCTTTTATTGCATATATCCGTGGTTGTTAACAAAGAAAGAAAGCTCTGTTTTGAATACGTTAGTGCTTTTAAAGATCATTGATTGCTGATCCGTAAATCATCAAAGCTTCAAAAGGCATTCAAGGTTTCAGCTACCTCAAAGGAGACTTCATTCATTGCTGAAGTGCATTCAAAGAAAAAAGCCCATTTGAGGAGTTGACTACAAAATTGTAAAGTATTTATTTTTCTGAATATCTGCTTGTATTATGAGCTTTGTATTCTAAATATTTTTTTGAACTTGTTTGGCCCCCTTGTGCCGTGAAAACAAGTTCCTAGCCGGGGAAGTCTAGGGTTGTAATCGTTGGTGATACGATTGGAGTGAAATTTCAAGGGGTTCTTGGAGAGTGGATATAGGTGCAGGGTTAGCACCGAACCACTATAAAAATCTTTGTGTTTGTGATTGCATGCTTATTTTTATGATATCCTTGTATTCACTTCACCACATCACTACCGATTAAGTCTTAATTATTTGGAAGCACATATCTGCGCAATTAATTTTAAGAAACCTAATTCATTCATCCCTTGGGTTGCCATCTCTGAGCAACATTAACTTTTTTAAAATAAATATGATCATGCTAAAAATTATGTGGTTAGGTACATGTTATGGTGGCAATAAAGTTGTTGTAAAGGTTTAGAGTAGCAGAAGTAACACTTGATTGAGCATTTGGTATTGAATTATTCATTTAGTATCATTGGCAATCTAAGTAAAGATGATAAAATTATCAAATGATCTCAAATCATTCTTACATCTAAAATTAGCATCCAATCTAGTGATCCCATATTCATTCTTGAGATCGAATATTCTAAATTATCTTAGGTACTATTTTTGAATAAAAGTTGAGAACCAAAATATCCCTCATAATAATTTAATATTACAAGACTTTTTATAATAATATAATGTAATAGAAATATTGTCATATTATATAATATAATACTTAAAAAATAATACTATAACTTAATGTAATTATTATTATAGGTGCAAAATATTCTTATGGCACAACAAACAGTTTAATCTTAAATTTTAAGGAATCTTTAATCACTATAATATAATATATCAAATATCATGAATTTTTTTATTAACCAAAATTTTTTAATCACTAATGTATAATTTTATATCATCAAAAATAAGATAGCTTTAAGATAAGGTTGTCACTTGTCGATGATTTAAAATTATTATAATTATATATTTTATTTTAGTTATCTCTCGATTGAGTAGCAGCAATAATAATGATATTGCTAGTTGCAGTGATGATAATGATTACAATGAAGGTGAAAATAATGACGATATTAATAGTGATAATGCAATGATAAAGAATAATATATTGATTGCCGTGGAAACAATGGTTGGTAACGAAACTAACGATGACAACGATTGTAATAATCATAGTAACAAAATAATACTCATTTTTTATGATTTTTTTGATTTTAAAATTTAATTTTTCATGAATTTCTTAGTTTTGAAAAAGTAAAATAAAATTTTTGTGTGTGTATTTTTTTATAAACAACAAAAATATTTTTGAAAATAACTCTAAATATTTTTTACTTATAAAAAAATAATACTAAATATTTTTTACTTATAGAAAAAAATAACACTAAATTTTTTTTTACTTATAGATTATGTGATTGCATTTTTAAAAACAAAAAAATAAGTAATAAAAAATGCTTAGAATTGTAATATTTTAAGAAAGCAATACTACGATGCATCAGCAACGTGAAAGAGTTCTCGCTTTCTTAAATCAGGAGACTCTGATATAAATTTAGAAGGGGGTTAAGCCTACTTGAAAGGCATATGCAAACGTTCTAGGTGGCGGCCCTCTGCCTCCATGGGATGAAAGGGAGAGCCGATGAGCTGTGGCCGACTGATCATGAATTGATTGGACAATAAATAATTTTTATTTTCATATATACATAATTTAGAGAATGCTTATATCACTGAAGAATGGAGTTTTTTTTTTTTTTAATTATTCGAGCTGAATGCTATATAAATGGTCAGGCGTTTCCGGAAGAGGAGGAGAAAGCAAGATCGGCGATCCAAACTTTATATCACACACCCTTCCAACAGAAAGTACGCGAATGGACGAAATTTTGACGCTTAAATCCTGCAGGGAAGGTACGGAAGACAAGCACAGTGGGGGGATCGGAGGAAGAGTTTGGGCCTCACGGGCGTTGGATAGAAATTATTTTAAAAGTGTTAAAATTTTAAAATGCTTCACAGTGGGATGATGTGACGTGATGTGACGCGACTGTCCCGGCTAAATGCTCGCGGTCATGAGCAGCCGCTCCAAGCTTATATATTTAATCAATACCCGCGCGCTGATCACGCTCGCTTGCCCCCATGCCTTTGGTTTGGCAGTCCTGATGCAAGGCTTAAAAAAAAAAAAAAAAAAAAAAAAACTTCAAATAAGCTTTGAATAAAAAAATTATAATACTATATATATATATACTTAATTATTTTTTCATTCTTAAATTCGTATGAATCATAATAATAACAAATTTTAAAAAATTAAACAACTTTATATTCATATAAATTTAAAAATAAAAAATAATTTGACCGTAAAATTTACATGCAAACATAATAAGTTTATCGTTATATATATATATATATATATATATATATATACTTCAAGTTTTAAAAATTGAATGAGTGTTTTTTAAGTCATAACTATGTATAATTATCCTCATGGTAGAAAGATATTATACCCTCATGGTAGAAAGATGGGATCAAATTGGATTAAAAATAAACTCATTAATTTATCCTTAAGGTACGTAATTTCTCATATCCCTTGATTTAGATAAGTTCCATAATAGTAAAATTAATTTAAATTTTAATAATTTTATTTTTTTGAAAACTAAAAAAATAATTTTTTTATTGAACAATCTCAGGACAAAGGCTTTTCTCTCTTAAAAATTGCATTAAAAAATTTATAGTATTAATTTAAGCTTTGTTGTGGCATTGATATCTGTGCAAACTATCCAGTTTAGCATTAGAATCATTTCTTTTTTTTTTTGCAAACGGGCGATCATATAAATCTAGAATGAGTCAAGATACATCAGAAGTTAAAATCTGATAGAATAATAGGACATGGGTCGCCTGGCTTCTAATTCCATGGACCCGCATGTTGAGCAGCAAAGGATGCCACCCAGTCCACCGCCGAGTTGGCCTCACGATCGGATCTGGGCAGAATCAAGCTCCCGCAGCATATCCAGGATCGGATTTGAGGAACCATCTATATAGTTCTCCTCTAATAACCAAGAAATCATAGAATCCCCCTCAAGCATGATCTTAGGAGCATGGAGGATCCTAACAGCAAATGAGAGCCCTGCTCAAGCAGCACCAAGCTTAGTTTCTAGATTACATCGGACCCCGAATGATTTCTATCTATTTAATACATAAATTGCTAACAAATTTGTAAATAGACAATTTTTAGCTTTAGATATATTTAATATATTATTTGCTTTGGATAATATGTACTATTACAAGCCTAGACTTGGATTTAAATCTTCCAGATGATTTATATTTCTATAATTTCCATAAGATAATTTTGCCAAAAATCAAAAAGAGGCATAAAATATATATGTGCTTTAAATATTTTTTAAATATCCATCCAATAAGAGCTCAGAAATCCAGGTATCATTGACAGCGACCAGCCATGAGGTATTATTCATAATGACTATGTCTGTTAATTTATCTCGCATGCATCACAGAACTCCATAAACTATGAGGCTCCAAAAGGAAACGCGAGGCTTGTTTGGCAAGAAGAGCTTCTCTTCTAACAATCAAGGACTGAATTCCCAGACCACCTTCATTAATAGGCATGCAGATCCTGTCCCAAGCAACTAGATGCATACCATGTCCCTCCTGCGTAGAAGCCCAAAGAAAATCTCTGAAACATCTCTCAATCCTCCTCAGACAAGTGATCGGCAGAGCGGCATTCGAAAGGAGATACACAGGAAGAGAAGAGAGGACAGAACGAATGATAGTGATCCTAGCCATCATTAGACTAGTCATCTGCCACCCCTGAATACGCTGGCAGATCCGTCGCTCGATTTCTGCAAAGTCAGAACAGCGAGCCCGTCTGCCAGTAATAGGAATCCCCAGATACTTGAAGAGATCCGACCGAGTAGTGATACCTGATAACTCCATAATGGCCTCCCTAGTAGATCTAGGGGTTTTGGGGCTGAAGCAGATAGAGGACTTGAGAAAATTTACCCTCTGGCCCGACGCCTGATAGTACCGCTGCATAATGGAATGAAAAGAAGCAGCATTGTCAATAGAAGCCTGCCCCAGAAGAATACAGTCATCAGCAAAAAGAAGATGAGAAATCAGAGGGCCCTCTCTCCCAGCCATGAAAGGAACAATCCAGTTCTCCTGCTGAGCAAGATGAAAGGCACGAGAAAGATCGTCAGCGGCAAGAATAAATAATAAGGGGATAAAGGACATCCCTGCCTCAATCCCACGGAGGAGTGGAAAAATTCAGTAGGGCTCCCATTGATGAGCAGAGAAAAGGAAGGCCTCAGAATACATGCCATAATCCATTCAATAAAAAGATCATCAAAACCGAACTCCTGGAGGGTACATTTCAGGAAGGCCCAGCTCATTCTGTCATAAGCTCTCTCCATATCCAACTTCACCGCCATGAGACTTCTTTCACAGGGGCTCTTTGAAGATCATGCATGAACTCCTGAGCAATGAGGACGTTGTCCGATATAGAACGCCCTTTAATAAAAGCCCCCTGCTCTATAGAGATAAGACGGGGATCACAAGCCGAAGACGGCCAACCAAGAGGCGAGCACAAACTTTATACAGAGTAGTACAAAGGCTAATGGGTCTGAAGTGCTGCGGAAGAGAGGCGTCTGACTGCTTGGGAACCAACGTAATAAGAGTCTGGTTCCATTCCAAGAGAATTGCTTCAGTTGGAAGACAATTTGAATGGCCTGAATTACCTCTTGTCCAATGATGTCCCAATAGTGATAAATAGAGGAGGAAATCCATCAGGCCCAGGAGCCTGTCCGGGCCGAGCTCCCATAGGGCCTCCCGAATTTCTTCAGCAGTGACAGGTCTGCAAAGCTTTTCATTATCCTGTGGAAACCCTCTGGACTCAGGAACCCGACCATCGGATCCCCATCAGCAGAGGAGAATCATTTCTTGAAATTAGAACTAAAAATTATTTTAAATCAATAAATTCATGAAAAATCTTTATTTTGCTAAACTAGTTTCCTATTGCTATCCATACAGGAAATTATTTTTTCTTAGAATCAATTTCTACTATTTTAAAAATCATGTAAAAATAATTGTAAAAGATTTTAGCTTTAGAAATTTAATAATTATTTCCTTTGGTAAATGTACTATTACAAGAGACTTGGATTTAAATTTCAAATTTATTTCTATAATTTTAATATTTACACAAAAATAAATAAAACATATAAATTTTAAATATCCTTTAAAATTCAAAATTGAACCGATGAAATGAATTTGACATTTTTATTATGCAAAATTGTTCATTTTATTGCTTTCTTTAGTTAGATTTTATTGTACTTAAGTTTTAAATTTATCATTAAATTTAATTTTCAAATTCAAAATCTAAAAATTTTATTTTTAAAGCTGATGATGCTCGATCACCTCTCCTGGACGTTAGGAACGTAGGCGCTTTCGAATCCTCGCCTCACGGGTGCCTGCAAGAAGTCCCGGGGCCGAGGGGCTCCGGCGGGACCCTTCGACGGCCAAGTTAGTGATGAGGTCACAGCTGAAGAAGGGCTCGAGTGAGCCCTGTTTTGGGTGGAGAAGAGGGGTCTCCAGAGGAGGAATCCCTTTTAAGAGTTTAGATGTTTTGGGGGTTATCGCCCATACCTGTTTGGCAAGTGGATTTACCCTTTTATAGGGGTTGACACTGGCACGACCACGTGGGGTGGCGTGAAGTCAGAACGTCTGCAGAGCCCTTGCGTGAATCTGGGCTGGTTGGTGGTTACGTCCCATCAGCAGCGGGGCTGTCGGGCGCGCGCGTCTGGCGTTGTCGGGCGGCGCGCGTCAGAGAGGCGGTTTCTTGAGCCGCTGGGGCTGATCTGGCGGGAACTGGGGAGTCCCGTCTTGTCAGGGCCGAGCTGGGTCGACCCGAGATGGCTGGGGCCCGTCCCGCTGGCAAGGTAGTGCCGGGGCGGGGCCGAGTCGGCGGGCCTGGAGACCCGGGGCCGAGTCGGGCCGGCCAGGGATGGCCTTGGCCATCTCGGCGGGACTGGAGACGCCGGGGCCGAGTCGGGCCGGTAGGGATGGCCTTGGCCGACTCGGCGGGACTGGAGAGGCAGAGGAAGTGTCGGGGCCGACCTGCTTGGAGACGTAGGGGGCCGGCTAGGAAGATGCCGGGGCCGCCTGGGAGGCCGCCGCCTAGCTTGGACACGTCCGGGCCGGCCGGGAAGGTGCCGGGACCGCCTGGCTTGGAAGGTGCCGGGCCGACTTTGGGGCCGTCGTCGTCGGTCTTGGAGATGTCGGCCTTTGGGGCCATCGGGCGTCGGTCTTGGAGATGTCAGCCTTTGGGGCCGTCGGATGTCGGCCTTTGGGGCTGTCTCTTGGATGTCGCCTTTGGGGCCATCGGGCGCCGGTCTTGGAGATATCGGCCTTTGGGGCCGTCGGGTGTCGGCCTTTAGGGCCGTCGTCTTGGTCTTGGAGATGTCGGCCTTTGGGCCGTCGGGTGTCGGCCTTTGGGACCGTCCAAAAATTTTATTTTTCGTGGGGTCAACTGGCCCCATCAAAAGCTATTAATTTAAATTTAAAATTCAATACTATAAGGCTAAATCCTAAAAAAAAAAGTTTGTGCAGATCCTATTAAACAACAAAAATCTCATAAATGACTTTTTTTTCATCACTAAAGTATCGTCAAACTTAAAAAAGTTTAATGAATTATTTTTTAGAAGGTGACAAAGCAGATCAAATAATAGCTAACCGTTTTTTGGTTGATCTCAGCCATTGAATTTTCTGGCCCTAAACCTTCTTCTCATTTTGAATGTCAACCTTGTTCACCTAGTTCAATTAAGGTATCCTCTTCTATCTTTCTTTTAAAGATTCCTTAAGAAATTGACTTTCATGTTTGTTTTAATCACTCGTGCTTCTCTACCTTTTTAGAAATCAAATAAAAATCGTGTAATGCTTAGAAATGACTCTTCAGCATAAGTGCTAGAAAAAGGATGCATAGATTTAAAGATAATGTTTTAAAAGATGCTAATTCTCTACGAAGTGCTATACATGTCCAATGTTCGAAGGAACTTAATAAGTAGATCACTTCTAGTATTTAAAGATTTCAAGATTGATTTATAATCCAATAAAGTTGTACTCACTCGTAATAATAACAATATGCATGATCTTTTCAAATTAAATGTACTTTCTAAATCATCTAACAAGATTCCCTTTTAATTCTTCATTTTAAATCTTTCAATATCTAATATGGCCGTTTAGTCACATAAATCTTGATAAAATTCATTAGTTGATCTAAATCCAATTCTAAAAGTTCATCTTGATAAAAAAAATTTAGGTATCCAATATCTAATACGGTCGTTTAATCATATAAATCTTGATAAAATTCATTGGCTGATCTAAATCCAATTCTCAAAGTTCATCTTGATAAAAATATTTAAGTATAAAACCTATATTCAAGCCAAGTATCTTAGAAAACTCTAGTCTATATATAGGAGCTTAAACCTATTTGACCTAGCTCATTAGTGATGTGTAGGATTCTATCAAATTATTAACATAAGAAGAAATTTATTGATAATTTATCTTAATATTATTACATATATCTAATTAAAACTAAGGATAAAGTCTTAGAAAAATTCAAATTCTAGAAGGAAAAAGATGAAATCCAAACTAAAAAAACCCTTAAAAATTTTAAGCCTAATTGAGATGGTTAATATACCTCAAATGATATAATTCTACTCTACCAAAAATATGAAATTATTTATAAGGTTACTCTTTCTTACTCCCCTCAATCTAATGGCATAGTAAAATAGAAAAATTATACCTTAATAAATATAATTAAATTAATATTAATTAGTTTTAGTGCATTCAAGAACTTATTGAGGAAGCCTTATAACCAACACCAATTATATATGTTATTATTATAAGTAATGAGAAGTGTTGTTCGGTTTTAATATCTCTTATTTTCAATGATATGTATATTATTATATGCATTGGTGAAGTTATTCTATGTAGACAATCAAATATTCTCTTTGAAAAAACATGGTTGAAAAGTTAGATATAATTAATGCATCTTTAGTGGACAATCCAAATCAGCTGGACTTTTTTTTTAAATAAAAAAAATCCACCAACCTCTTATCCATGGCACAAATTTATTACTCTTTTAAAATTTATACAATAAATATTAATGTTAAATTAAAGGTGCATTCTTTTTTCTAAACCACATGTTTTATTTCTCCAATCCTTCAATCCTTTTTTTATTATTTTTAATATATATCATGCATATTAAACTACTAGTATGTGTGAATAAATCTATGGGCATAAACATCTAGCTGAGAAAGGAAGACAGACTACAATCTAGGTGACATTGGTTTGATTTCAAAATTAATAATGAGATATTTAAATCAAAGATAAAATTGATCATGATCTCTGCTCTCTAAATATATCTAAAAATAAAAAAATACATGTTTTGATAGTCTTTAATCTATGGTCATTTTTTTTTCATATTATAATACATGATAAAATATCTAAATTAATGTAACTATCCAATTAACATTTTTAGAGATTTAATTCTTAAATAAAATATAGTAAAATCTACACGATATCACTAAACGAATACCTAGTGAGCCATTAAGATTTTATCAAATACTAGTGATGACGCTCAATCACCTATCCTGGACGTCGGAATGAAATGCTTCTCCAGGCTCTTCTTCACCAGGTTACCTGCAGAAAAGTCCCAGGACCGAGAGGGTTCTCCGGTGGGACCCTCCGATGCAGCAACTGAGGTCACAGCTGAACAGGGGCTCGAGTGAGCCATTTTTAGTATGAAAAAGGAGGTCTCAGGGAGGAGGGATTCCTTCCTGAATACTAAGGCAGCGATTTTGGGGATTATCGCGCATACCTGTTTAGTAGGTGGATTCACCTTTTTATAGGGGTTGACCCTGGCATGATCACGGGGATTTTGTGAGGAGGGAATGTCTGCGGAGTTCTTGGGAGTTGCGTGAATCTGCGCTGGTTGGTGGGTCCTGTCTCATCGGAAGGGGAGAAAGCGGCGATTGGTGGGCTAAGTCCCATCAGCCAGCGGGGCTGTTGGGTAGTTGGGTCTAGTCCCATCAATAACGTGGCCAGTAGTAGCTGGACCTGGCATTGTTAGGCGGCGCGAGTTAGAGAGACGGTTTCTTGAACTGCTGGGGCCATGCTGGGGAGAACTGAGACACCTTGACCCTCCCGGGGGAGTCGAGGCTGAACCTGGCTAGCCAGGGGCGGCCGGGGCCGACCTCCCCGGCCAAAAAGTGCCGGGGCGGGACAGCCAGGAATGGCCGGGGCCGACTCGGCGGGCTTGGAGACGCCGGGGCCGAGAGGGGCTGGCCAGGAATGGCCGGGCCGACTCGGTGGGCTTGGAGAACTCGGAGATGCCGGAGCCGAGAGGGGCCGGCCAGGAAGGGTCAGGGCCAGCCAGCTTGGACACGCCGGGGGCCGGCTAGAACGTGCCGGGGCCGGCTGGGAGGTGCCGGGGCCGGCTGGGAAGTGCCGGGGCCGCCAAGCTTGGAGATGTAGGGGGCCGGCTAGGAAAGTGGGCCGGAGCGGGGCCGACCGAGAGGTGCCTGGGCCGCCTAGCTTGGAGATTAGGGGGCCGGCTAGAAAAGTGGGGGCTGGCTGGGAGGTGCCGGGGCCGACTGGGAGGTGCCGGGGCCGGCTAGGAAGACGCCGGGCCGCTTGGGAAGGTACGGGGCCGGCCAGCTTGGAGACGTAGGGGGCCGGCTAGGAAGATGCTAGGCTGCTTGGAAAGGTGCCGGGGCCGGCCAGCTTGGAGATGTAGGGGGCCGGCTAGGAAGATGCCTGGCCGCCTGGGAAGGTGACGGGGCCGGCCAGCTTGGAGACGTAGGGGGCCGGCTAGGAAAGTGCCGGGCCGGCTGGGAGGTGCAGGGTCGACTGGGAAGTGCCGGGGCCGTCCAGCTTGGAGATGTAGGGGGCCGGCTAGGAACGTGCTGGGGCTGGCTAGGAGGAGCCGGGGCCAGCTGGAGCCGAGGTGGCCGAGCGGGGCGAGGCCGATTGCCGAGGCCGAGGTGGGCCGTCGCGGACGTTGAGATCGAAGTGGGCCGCGGCCGATGCCAAGATCGAGGTGGGACGCGGCCAACGTTGAAACCGATGCCACTGTCAAGGTGGGCCATCCAAAAATTATTGTCTTTATTTTCTATGGGGTCAACTGGCCCCATCAAATGCCCCCCATACTCCTTGAGCTTGCGTGCCCCGCATCAGTTAAGCGAAAGGAGTGTAGAACTTTTACCTTGGCATCTGCTCTTTCATATTAACTTCAACCATGATTCCTTCTAGGTGGGGAAACCCCTTTCCTCTTGCGCTGCCTTGTATGGACATCTCAATGCCTTCTTTGGCTAGCTGAGGGCAGCTAGTAATCCTCTCCCAACGCGGAGTCTGGAAGTCTTTTCATGGCTATCCGCCGGCTTGAGGCTGCCAAGATAAAGCCGCTGAGGCCGGGACAAAATTGCCGAGGCAGAAATAGAGCCATCGAGGCCGATTGGCCATCGGTCGATGACATAGAGTTGAAACCGCTGAGGTAAGTTGTGGCTACCGGAAGCCTTTTGAACCCCAGAGGGTGACCTGAGATCTGAGAGTTGTCAGGTTCCTTTTGAACTGCCTCGGGGGTGTGGGAACCGCTGCGAGGGGCGACTCGCCGGGTACAGAGCCTTTAGGGTCTTAACCACTCGAGGGGTTTGTGAACCGCTGCGAGTGGTGTCCCATGGGCCGAGATGCCGGTGAGCTCCTTTTGAACCATCTTGGGGGTTTGTGTGCCGCCCAAGTGGCGACTCAGCCGGGTACAAAGCCTTTAGGGTCTTAACCGATTCGGGGGCATCGCTCTGCCGGGGCTGAGTGGTATCCCGTGGGCCGCAATGCCAGTGAGCTCCTTTTGATCCAACTTGGGGGTTTGTGTGCTACCCAAGTGGCGACTCAGCCGGGTACGGAGCCTTTAGGGTCTTAAATGACTCGGGGCATCGCTGTGCCAGGGCCGAGTGGTGTCCCGTGGGCCGCGATGCCAGTGAGCTCCTTTTGAACCAACTTGGGGGTTTGTGTGCCGCCCAAGTGGCGACTCAGTCGGGTACGGAGCCTTTAGGGTCTTAACCGACTCGGGAGCATCGCCATGCCGAGGCCGAGTGGTGTCCCGTGGGCCACGATGCCAGTGAGCTCCTTTTGAACCAACTTGGGGTTTGTGTGCCGCCCAAGTGGCGACTCAGCCGGGTACAAAGCCTTTAGGGTCTTAACCGACTTGGAGGCATCGCTGTGCCAGGCCGAGTGGTGTCCTATGGGCCGCGATGCCAGTGAGCTCCTTTTGAACCAATTTAGGGGTTTGTGTGCCGCCCAAGTGGCGACTCAGCTGGTTACGGAGCCTTTAGGGTCTTAACCTACTCGGGGGCACCGCCGTGCCGGGGCCGAGTGGTGTCCCATATGCTGCAATGCCAGTGAGCTCCTTTTGAACCATCTTGGGGTTTGTGTGCCACCCAAGTGGCGACTCAGCCGGTTACGGAGCCTTTAGGGTCTTAACCTACTCGGGGGCACCGCCGTGCCGGGGCCGAGTGGTGTCGTGGGCCGCGATGCTAGTGAGCTCCTTTTGAACCAACTTGGGGGTTTATGTGCCACCCAAGTGGTGACTCAGCCGGTTACGGAGCCTTTAGGGTCTTAACCTACTCAGGGGCACCGCCGTGCCGGGGCCGAGTGGTGTCCCATGGGCCGTGATGCCAGTGAGCTCCTTTTGAACCATCTTGGGGTTTGTGTGCCGCCCAAGTGGTGACTCAGCCGGTTACGGAGCCTTTAGGGTCTTAACCGACTCGGGGGCATCGCTGTGCCGGGGCCGAGTGGTGACCCATGGGCCGCGTTGCCAGTGAGCTCCTTTTGAACCATCTTGGGGGTTTGTATGCCGCCCAAGTGGTGACTCAGCCGGTTACAGAGCCTTTAGGGTCTTAACCGACTCGGGGGCATCGCTATGCCGGGGCCGAGTGGTGTCCCGTGGGCCGTAATGCCAGTGATCTCCTTTTGAGAGACCTGGTCCTTGGACATAAGGGAGAACAAGCTGTGGCATCAGAAGGGGCCTCCTTTATTACTCATGCTTCTGGGAGTACATAATTGGTAATATTGGCGGAGGTTGTCCGTATTCCAGGTACGTGGAATGGGTTTCCCATCGAGCTCCTCTAATTTGTATGCCCCCCGGTGAAGTGTTTCGGTGACGCGATAAGGGCCCTCCCAGTTGGGGGATAGCTTGCCCCCCTCTGTAGGCTTTGAAACTTCAGCTTTGCTCAGAACCAAGTCTCCGCGGTGAAAAACCTTGGGACGAACTCGAACGTTGTAGTATTTGGTCGCACGCTGACGAAAGGTTGCCATGCGCAGCCTCGCCCGATCATGCGCCTCATCTATGAAGTCCAGGTTAGCCCGTATCAGTGCAGAGTTGTTTTCCTCGTTGAAGGACTCCACACGTGGACTGGGCAGACCGATCTCGACGGGGATGATGACTTCGGATCCAAAGGCAAGACTGAAAGGAGTCTCGCCCATTGGGGCTCTGGGTGTTGTGTGGTAGGCCCAGATCACGCTGGGGAGCTCCTCCACCCATTGACCTTTGGACCCATCTAGCTAGGTTCGGAGTCCTCTAAGGATGGTGTGGTTCATGACCTCGGCTTCTCCGTTAGTTTGAGGATGGCCGACAGATGTGAATCGGTGGTGAATGCCTAACTCGCCACAAAAGGCTTTGAATGCTTCATTGTTGAATTGGCGGCCATTGTCCGTGACGAGGGTGTGGGGCAGGCCAAAACAGCATATGATTGACTTCCAGAAGAAGGCTTTGACTTTTCTTTCGGTGATCTTGGCCAGTGCTTCGACCTCAACCCATTTGGTGAAGTAATCGATGGCGACTAGCAAAAATCTTCGCTGTCCTAAAGCTAGGGGGAATGGCCCGAGAATGTCCATTCCCCATTGGGCGAAAGGCCATGGGAACGAGAGCGGACTCATTGGGGCAGATGGTTGATGTTGGATGTGTGCATGGCGCTGGCAACCATCGCACTTCTGAACCAATCTGGCTGCATCTTCCTTCATAGTAAGCCAGAAGTATCCTTGGCGAAGGGCCTTTTGAGCTAAAGATCTGCCTCCCAGGTGATTTCCACAGATGCCTTCATGAATTTCTCTGAGGATGTAGTCAGCATCGGTGGGCCCTACGCACTTGAGTAGGGGGTAGGAGAACGACCTTCTGTATAGACGCCCGTCGAGTAGGATGAATTTGGAGGCTCTCCACTTGAGTAGTCTAGCTTCGTTGCAGTCATCAGGGAGAGTGCCGTCGGTGAGATAACGGACGTAGGCATCCATCCAGGTAGGCTCTTGGGCGAGTGGGAGGACTTCTTCACTGTCCTCTATGCTGGGTCTTTTCAAGTATTCAATATAAGCATCTCTCGTCAAGCCGTCGGCGGAGGTGGCTATACGAGAAAGGATGTCGGCCTTGACATTTTTGCTCCGGGGAATGTAACTGATATTGAAATAAGGCAATGAGGAAGTTAGAAACTGAACCTTGCCCAAATACTGCACCATAATGGGGTCGCGCGCTTCATATTCCCCATGGATTTGCCAGAGACAAGTTGCGAGTCGGTAAAGGCTCTGAGACGCCTTACTCCCAACTCTCGGGCTAACCTTAGCCCGGCCAGTAGGGCCTCGTACTCGGCTTGATTGTTGGTGGCTTCGAATAGGAACCGCAGGGCACATTCCATCCTTTCTTCACCCGGCCCGGCAAGAATGAGGCCGGCGCCGCTTCCTTGTGAATTTGATGCGCCGTCCACATGAAGAAACTAGGATTCTCCATCATCATCTGGCTCAGGTTCATACTGCTCCATGGGAGCCTCTTTGGGATCTTCCTCCGCCCAAGTACACTCGACCAGGAAATCGGCTAAGACCTGAGACTTCAGAGCCGGTCGAGCTTGAAAAGAAAGGTCAAACTCCCCCAGCTTGATGGCCCACTTGGCCAGTCGGCTTGAAGTGTCCGGGCGAGCCAGGATGGCTCGAAGTGGCTGATCCGTGAGCACCACAATAGGATGGGCTTGAAAATACGGATGAAGGCATCGGGCGGAGACTATCAGGGCAAAAATAACTTTCTCTGTCTTGGAATATCTGACCTCTGCGTCATGAAGGACCTTACTCATATAATAGATGGGTCTTTGAGTTCTGTCGGCGTCGAGGCGCACCAGGACCAAGCTAACGGCTTCTAACGAAGCGGCTAAGTAGAGGAAGAGACTTTCTCCATCTCTTGGCTTGGATAGAAGTGGCGGAGAAGACAGGAATGCCTTCAACCCGTCGAAGGCTTTCTGGCAGTCGTCCGTCCATTCGAAGCTATTCATTTTCTGCAGGGCCTTGAAGAAAGGCAGGCATCTCTCAGCCGATTTGGAGAGGAAACGACTTAGAGCCGCTATCCTCTCCGTCAATCATTGTACTTCCTTTTTGCTAGATGGCGGCCTCATGTTGAGTATGGCACTGATCTTCTCTGGGTTTGCCTCGATCCCTCGCTGGGTCACCATGAAGCCTAGGAACTTGCCCGCCGTGACCCCAAAAGAACATTTCTTGGGGTTCAGCTTGACTTGGAAGTGACGGAGGTTGTTGAAGGTCTCCTCTAGGTTGGAGATGTGATCGGAGGCATGGGTGCTCTTTGTCAGCATGTCGTCTACGTAGACTTCCATATTCCGGCCTAGCTGATCCTGGAACACTCTGTTCATCAGTCTTTGGTAGGTTGCCCCCGCATTCTTGAGGTCGAAAGGCATCACCTTGTAGCAATAAATGCCTTTCTCTGTTACAAAGGAGGTGTGCTCTTCGTCGCTGGGGTCCATCCTTATCTGGTTATATCCTGAGAAGGCATCCATGAAGCTGAGGAGTTCGTGCCCGGAGGTGGAATCCACCAGCTGATCAATTCTGGGCAGAGGAAAACTATCTTTCGGACACACCTTGTTGAGGTCGGTGAAGTCTATGCAGATCCTCTAGCTCCCATTTGCCTTACGCATCATGACCATGTTGGCTAGCTAGTCAGGGTAGTGCGCTTCCCGGATGTGGCCGGTACTGAGTAGCTTGCTAACTTCCTCGTCAATGGCCCTTGTCGGTCAGGGGCGAAGCTTCTCTTCTTTTGGCGGATCGGGCGGTGCCATGGATCAATGTTGAGCTTGTGGGTGATCACTTCCGAAGGGATGCCAGGCATGTCAGATGCCGACCAGGCGAAAATGTCCGAATTAGCCCTTAAAAAACCCAAGAGACGCTCCCGGTCCTCCAGGGCAAGGAGTCCTCCGATGCAGACGGTCCTCGCCGGGTCCTCCCCAAGGGGGAAGGTTAGCAGGTGCTCAGCTGGCTCTCCTCCTTGGCTGGAGTATCTGGGATCAGATGCATCTAGAGATGGCTCAACTTTTAGGGGACTTGATGCCGCGTGATAACAGGGCAGGACCGGGCTGGTCTCGCCGCGCATCTCACCAACTCCCTCACTAGTGGGGAACTGCACTAGTAAACGCCAGGTGGAAATGACTGCGTCCAAAAGGTTCAGACCTGGGCGCCCGAGAATGGCATTGTACGCCAAGGGGACCCTTACGACCATGAACTTCATGATCACAGTGCTTTGGCATGGTGGTGTCCCGGCTGTCACAGGCAGAGGTATTTCACCTTCGACCCTTACGGAGTCCCCGGTAAACCCGACTAACGGGGCTGCCACAGGTTGGTGAGAGTCCACAGATAATCCCATTCGAACAAAAGCATCATGTTGCCCAGATGTAGTAACCCAAGAGGGGGGTGAATTGGGTATTTAAAAGTTAATTGGATGAAATTGATTATTGCAGATATGTGCTTAATCAAAATTAAATCGCAGCGGAGTAGTGGAGTGCACGAAACAGTAAACACACAAAACAAGCAATCACAAACACAGCAGGGTTTATAGTGGTTCGGTGCCAAACTCGGCTCCTACATCGACTCCCCAAAATTCCTTTGGGAATTCCACTAATCGTATCACAACGATTACAACCCCTAGCCTTCCCGGCTAGTCCTCTTGTTTCACGGTACAAGGAAGCCAATCCCCTAGCCTTCCCGGCTAGTCCGCTTGTTTAATGGCACAAGGAAGCCAATCAAGAAACTAGGGTTATCTCTAACCCTAATACAAGAAATATCAAGAATAGACAGCTCCTAATTTGAGCAAATATTCAAAGATAAACTTTACAACTTTTTGAAGCAATACTTCAGCAGCAGATGTTGATTTTCGAAGTAGCTGAAATTTGCACTCGCTTCACCGGATCTGGACGACTTGAGCAAGGGTTGGAGGATGCAACTTCGCAGCACAATATCTTGCTCTTCAAGGATCCAAAAAATATCTTGCAATAAGCACTCTCTTTTGATTTCTTTCTTTTCTCTCTTTTGTGTTCTTGATATGTCAAAAGATGTAAGAATTTCGTCAAGGATTTCTTCTGAACATCTCTATTTAAACCAATCAAAAAACCATCCGTTAGATTCATTGGTAAATAGAAGAAAAGAAAAACGGGAAGAAATATAACCGTTTGAAATATTTCCCAAGAGATGATAGCATTTAATCCTTTGTCAAAGAAGGATTCCTGTCAAAGATCAAAGGGAAAAAGTCAGCAATCATCAAAGTAGAAATAATAAAGAGAGAGAGAGTAAGCATTTAAGAGAGAGAGAGAGCAGAAATAAATTTTTCAGCAACTCCCAAAGAGAAGACGTCGGCCAACAATGGGAAAAGGAGAAACCAGTAAGCTAGCTTTTCTCCCAAGCTAGCTAGCTAGGTTCCAAAATCCCACGGCTGAAGTGATCAGCCCTCAAACCAACAATGCAAGGGAGCTAGCTTGTTAGCTAGCTCTATCAAGGAGTCATACGGTTTGGGTGAAAATCGTTCAAGAATAGCTAGCTTGGAGCCACTCATAGCATGTAGAAAGAGAGAGCAAGTTAGCTTGTAAGCTAGCTTATTTTCAAAAATGCACGGTGGAATCCTTTCATGAAGGTCAACTTTTGAAACTAGCTAACTTACTAGTTAGCTATTTAAAAAGTGTAGGGAGTCATGCAAAAAGATAGTTAGCTTATGAGCTAACTTATTATAAAAACCATGCGGCTGATTTGAAATCCAGCTAACTTACTAGTTAGCTATTTAAAAAGTGTAGGGAGTCATGCAAAAAGATAGTTAGCTTATGAGCTAACTTATTATAAAAACCATGCGGCTGATTTGAAATCCAGCTAATTTACTAGTTAGCTATTTAAAAAGTTATTCTATCATGCAAAAAGCTAGTTAGCTTGTTAGCTAACTGGATGAAGAGATAGCTAACACATAGCTAGCTATAACAAGGAGTTTTCATGCTACGTAAGATGGAATGGATGAAACAAGTTAGCTTGCAAGCTAACTGCTTCAACAAGGCATTCGGCCAAGGAGAAAATATGAGGAAACAAGCTAGCTTTCCAAAGAAAAGAAATCGGCCAGCAAGAAGGGAAGTTAGCTTCCTAGCTAACTTATTTTCAAAAGCATCCGGCCAGCAACAGGAAGAACAATGGGAGGATAAACAAGTTAGCTCTTCAGCTAACTAGTTAACCAATTCATTTGTCTAGCCAACCTGCAATACAAAGAAGTTAGCTCCTTGGAAGGGGCAAGTTAGCTCCCTAGTTAACTAGAAATTTCAATCTCACGGCTGGCACAAAGAGTGAAGGAAAAAATAGTTAGCTAGCATATGAAGGAAGCTACCATGCAACACTTCTAGTAAGCAATTAAATTTCTATACTCTAAACAATATAAAATAGACTTCATTGTAACACATGAAATATTCTTGACAATTGTAATTTGTAAGATACATGAATATTCTTGTAATATCATAATTTATTCAGGCCTAATTTGTTTTGTAATCATCAAAATCAATTCAGGGGTCAACAATCTCCCCCTTTTTGATGATGACAAAAACATACAAAATTATTAAGCATAAATCATTCAGCATACATAATCAGCATTCAAAATATAATCTCCCCCTAAATATATTAATCTCCCCCTGAATATATGAAGTGATTCTCTTCATAATTTTAATTTATGCATTATTCTTCTCCCCCTTTTTGTCATTGATCAAAAAGAAGAATTTTCAGAATATGCAATAATTCAACACAATTTATGAAAAGAAGATGCAATATATTAAGTCAAGCATAATTCATAATTCAGTCATTCATAGAAAACATATTACAATACCATTGTTTCAGCATTCATAGGATAAGGATTACAAACATTACATCAAACATAGATTAAACATAGAAGACATCATTCATCATCAGAAGATATGACTTTAGGTTGCTTGGAAGAGCCTTCAGGTCGAGTGGATGATCCGGGTACGTCATTAGGTTGAGAAGGCGGCGTCCAAAGATGAGAATGAGAGAATGAAGCTCCAGGGGCAGAAGCAGCAGCAAGACCAATCTGAATTTCCAGCAAATTGCTCATCTTCACGGTGGATGCATTCAGGTGGTCAAGAGCATTCGCGGCATCCTTCGTTGTGCTGTCATTGGTCCTCATCTGGTGTGTTACCCATTCAGCCTTGGTTACAACATCTTCAAACTGGGATTTCAATTGCTCAACGTCTTTCTTAATACAATCCACTGAAGTGTCGTTGTGAAAGAACACACGACTGTTGAGCACACCAACATCATGCACAAGTTGCTTCACATTAGTTGACATATGATTAAGAGTTTCAAACACAGAAGAAATATGGGGTACCAAGAGAGTCATTGTTGACGGAAGAGTTACTATCACTGGTACTCCTATTTGAAAGTGCAATGGAAAGATCATGAACAATTTGTTTGATTTGATCTTGACTAATCAAAACAGTAGGAAGGGGTGAATTTTGATTTTGATTGGTAATGAGTGGAAGATTCTGGAATGTCCGGATGATCATTAAGAAACGGGTTTGACTCATTCATAGCAGCTAAAAATTGATTAGGTTGATTGAAGTCGAAATTAAAGAAATTTGGAGGAGAACAAACTGGTGGAGGAGGATCGGATGGAATTAAGTTTGTAGGTTGAGAGATAGTTTTATCAGCAGTTCTGGTTCTAATCTTGGTCCAAATGCCATTACGTTTGGCATAGTCCATACGGTGTAGGGAGTGTGCATTAAAAATGTCAGTGTGACGCAATGATGCACTAGTTTCTCCTTTGAGTTTCACATTGTGAAATTCAAATACGTAAGTGAGAAACATCCCGTATGGCAAGGCGGCTTTGGATCTACCTACAGCTTCTTTCATTATAACCATCATTAATTCTGGAAAGTCTAAAGGAGTTCCTTCTAATATGTCAAACATTAGTCCTATGTCCCTATCAGTTATGCATTAAATGAACCGGCACGAGGTGCAAATATTTTTGCAATAATACTGTGTAGCAATCTATTCTCAACATTCAACATGTTAGCATCAAGATTGTCTACATGAGCATTATCATCCTCTAAGCCCAAAATAGAAGCAATTTTAAAGTTTCTTTCGCTAGGAAAATATGTCAAGACACCATCGGATGGAATACCTAGGGCTGACCCTAGCACATCACTATTAAAATTAATTTTAACATTTTTAACAAGTGAAGAAATAGTTCCATCACCAAAACTAATATTTTCATAAAATTCATAAACAAGAGTAGGATAAATAGGTTTCCTAGTAGATAATAGGTCAGTCCAACCTTGAGAAGCTAGGAGATTTCCTATTTTAAATCCCTCTTTTTCTAAGAAACTGAAATCTACTAACCTTCCATTGGAAATAGATCGAGTGGTTAAAGAAGGAAATATAGATCTTGAGGAGGAAGAAGAATTTTTCCGAGGAAGATCCGTTGTGTCTTCTCTTGAGTGAGAACCCTTCTTCTTTGGAGCCATCCTTTTCCTCTACAAGATGGAAGAAGCTTGATGAAGAAATAGAAGGAGGGAGAGTTTTTGGAATGAGGCGAGTGGAATGAGAAAATTTCTTGGTGGAGACGTGTGAGAGAATTTGGCCCTTATATAAGGAGGATTCAAAAGAGCTAGCTTGTCAGGTGCCTGGATGGTTACCTGGTTAGTTAGCTTTCTTGAATAGTCCCATGAAAAAGGTCAAAAGGATAGGTGGTGTGAAGTGGACAAGCTTTCATGAAAAAGGAATGTGGGTAGTTAACTACCTAGCTAACTTACTCACTAGAAGACAAAAACATTAAGGTCATTCTAAGGAATTTTCATGAAAGATTTAATTGATTTAGATGGAATTAGATAATCAATACATTTCAATCAAGATGTCCAATCACAAACAAGTGTCACAAACATGATTACTTAATTAGATGGATCAATCATTCCAAGTTCCATTCTTATTTCATAAAATTTTGATTCATCTAAAGGTTTAGTAAATATATCTGCGAGTTGTTTTTCAGTGTTTACAAATTCCAATACAATGTTGCCATCATTAACATGATCTCTAATAAAATGATGTCGGATTTCTATATGTTTTGTTCTAGAGTGTTGAATAGGATTTTTAGTTAGACAAATTGCACTAGTGTTGTCACATTTTATTGGTATTCCCTTTTGTTTGATACCATAATCCTCTAGTTGCTGCTTAATCCACAAAATTTGAGCACAGCAACTTCCAGCTGCAATGTATTCGGCCTCGGCCGTAGACAATGCTACTGAAGTTTGCTTCTTGCTAAACCATGAGATTAAGTTAACACCTAGGAATTGGCAAGTTCCACTAGTTGATTTTCTGTCTAGTTTACATCCAGCAAAGTCTGAATCGGTGTATCCTATTAAGTCAATGCTAGATTGTCTGTCATACCAAAGTCCTAAGTTTTTAGTTCCATTTAAATATTTAAATATTCTTTTAACAGCAAGCAAGTGTGATTCTTTAGGATTAGCTTGATATCTGGCACACATGCAAACACTAAACAAGATATCAGGTCTACTGGCAGTTAAGTATAACAAAGATCCTATCATTCCTCTATAAAGTTTAGATCTACAGATTTTTCAGAATTACAAGCATCAATTCTACAAGATGAGCTCATAGGGGTACCGATACTTTTAGATGTCTCCATGCCAAACTTTTTGATCATCTCCTTGATGTACTTGGATTGGCTTATGAAGATCCCGTCATTGCTTTGCTTGATTTGGAGTCCGAGAAAATAATTCAGTTCTCCCATCATACTCATCTCGAATTCTCCCTGCATAAGCTCAGCAAAATCTTTGCATAACGAGTCATTAGTGGCACCAAATATGATATCATCTACATAGATTTGAATAATTAAATATCATCATTTTGTCTTTTAATAAATAAGGTTGTATCGACATTTCCTCGAATGAATTTATTACTAATCAAGAACTTGCTTAATCTTTCATACCAAGCCCGGGGAGCTTGCTTCAAACCATACAAAGCTTTGTTTAATTTAAATACGTGGTTTGGAAACAAGTGATTTTCAAAACCGGGTGGCTGTTCCACAAATACTTGTTCAGCAATATATCCATTTAAGAAAGCGCTTTTAACATCCATTTGATATAATTTAAAATTCATAAAACAAGCAACAGCAAGAAGTAATCTGATAGCTTCTAATCTAGCAACAGGGGCATATGTTTCATCAAAATCAATTCCTTCTTCTTGATTATAACCCTTAGCTACTAGTCTTGCTTTATTTCTTATTATGTTACCATGTTCATCTAACTTATTTCTGAAAACCCATTTTGTTCCAATAATTTGATAATCATTAGGTCTTTCAATAAGTGTCCAAACATTATTTCTTTCAAATTGATTAAGTTCTTCATGCATTGCATTTAACCAATCAATATCATTCTTAGCTTCATCATAACATTTAGGTTCAATTTTAGAAACAAATGCTAAGTTATTATATGTATCTCTAAATGTCGATCTTGTCCTAATTCCATGAGATATTTCACCAATAATTTGATCTTTAGGGTGACTGTGAACATACCTCCATCCTCTTTCTAAGTCATCATTACCTTGTGAGGCTTCAGGTGGATTAGGATTGCTTTCTTCATTTACCTCTTGTGTATCTGATATCTTTGTCCTTCAAGGTGATGTCTTTGAGTTGATCT
>UESW01001556.1:318267-363266 GCA_900491605.1 Calamus simplicifolius | reverse complement strand
GATACTCGAGTTTGTTTTCCAAATTGACAAGCATCACAGATTTTATCTTTTCAAAAGAGAGTTTTGGCAAACCATTTACTAAATCCTTTTGATTAATTTAGATAATAGATCCATGCTTGCATGAGCTAGCCTACGATGCCATAACCAACTATTATCAGTTTTATTATTCATAGCAACTAGGCAATCAACATTTCGATCATTCAAATCATTTAAATCAACAATGTATACATTACCATGCCTATGACCAATAAATTTCATATTATCATTTGTAGGATTTTTAACAATGCATAAAGATGATTCAAATGTAACTTTAAATCCTTTATCACATAATTGACTGATACTTAGTAAATTATGCTTTAAACCTTCACAAGTAAGATATTGTCAATAAAAGTATGAGGTGTGATACCTATTTTTCCAATGCCAATAATTTTTCCTTGGCCATTATCACCAAAAGTAACAACACCTCCATCTTTTGCCTCTAAATTGATGAATTGAGACTCATCACCCGTCATGTGTCTTGAACACCAGCTATCCAAGTACCATTGTCTTTTAGTTGCTCGGGTTGCAAGACACACCTCATTTTCATCAGCCATGAAGCATACATTTGCAACTTCAGTATTTTCTTCTTCTTCCGAACTTGTTGCTTCACTGTCACTCCATGTAGCCAACATAGCCTTCTTCTTTACTTTCTTAAAACCTTTCTTCAACAGTGGACATTCTGGTTTGATATGTCCAGGCTTCTTACACTCATAGCATATAGGAGGTTCACTTCTTTCCTTTTCTTTGCTATGATCTCCTTTGGTGAAATTTTTCTTTTTCCAAATCTTTTTCTTCATAAATTTCTTAAACTTTCGAGATGAGAGCCATATCATCATCTTTTTCACTCTCACTAGTTTCATCTTCACTTTCCTCATTTTGAACATTACCTTTCAATGCCATGGTCCTTCTCTTCTTTGAATCATCTTCATCAATGTGTGACGTTGTTGTAGTTCATGAGTCATCAAAGATCCGACCAATTCTTCAAGTGATAGATTGTTGAGGTCTTTAGCTTCTTGTATAGCTGTGACTTTGCTTCCCATGATCTAGGCAAAGATCTCAAAATTTTTCTCACAAGATCACTGTTAGCATAAGACTTACCCAAACTTTTTAAACCATTAATAATGTCGGTAAATCTAGTGAACATATCAGTGATATTTTCAGATGAATCCATTTTAAATAGTTCATACTTATGAACAAGCATATTAATTTGGATTCCTTGACTTGGTTAGTACCCTCATGGGTAACTTCAAGTCTATTCCAAATCTCTTTAGCAGACATGCATGTAGATATACGATTAAACTCATTTGCATCAAGAGAACAATAAAAAACATTCATTGCTTTGCATTTAATTGAGCTAATTTCTTATCTTGCTCATCCCATTCAGATTCAGGCTTTGCCAATATCAATATTATCAATCTTAACAGTGGGTGTGTGAGGTCCATTAATTATGATTCCCCATAAATCATAATCAAGTGCTTGAATGAATATTTTCATTCGTGCTTTCCAAAAGTGTAATTTGTTCCATTGAACAAAGGTGGTCTATTAGTTGACTGTCCTTCGTCAACATAGATCCCATTTGGATTATTACTGATCTTTAGCTCCAAGCTTATCAAAGCTATAGGAATCAAGAGCACGCTGCTCTGATACCACTTGTTGCCCAGATGTAGTAGCCCAAGAGGGGGATGAATTGGGTATTTTAAAAATTAATTCAATGGATGATATGACTAACGCAGATATGTGCTTAATCAAAAGTTAATTTGCAGCGGTGTAGTGGAGTGCACAAAATAGAAAATACACAGATCAATCAAACACAAACACAGCAGGGTTTATAGTGGTTCGGTGCCAAACTCGGCTCCTACATCCACTCCCCAAAAACCCTTGGGAATTTCACTAATCGTATCACAACGATTACAACCCCTAGCCTTCCCCGGCTAGTCCTCTTGTTTTCACGGCACAAGGCAGCCAAATCCCCTAGCCTTCCCGGCTAGTCCTCTTGTTTTACTGGCACAAGGAAGCCAATCCCCTAGCCTTCCCGGCTAGTCCTCTTGTTTTAATGGTACAAGGAAACCAATCAAGAAACTAGGGTTATCTCTAACCCTAATACAAGATTTATCAAAGAATAACAGATAGCTCCAAATATGAGCAGATATTCAAATAAGAACTTTACAACTTTTAGAAGCAATAACCAGCAGCAAATGTAGAATGTCGACGCAGCTGAGATTTGAATCTTGCTTCAAAGACTTGGACAATTTTTGAGCAAGTGTTGAAGGATGAAACTTCACAGCACAAAGACTTGTTTCTCAAGATCCGAAAGTTGTAAGCAATAAACACTCTCTTTTGATTTCTTTCTTTTCTCTCTTTTGTATTCTTGATGTGTCAAAAAAATGTAAGAGATTCGTCAAGGTTTTCTTCTGAACATCTCTATTTAAACCAATCAAAAAACTATCCGTTAGATTCATTGGTAAATAGAAGAAAAGAAAAACGGGAAGAAATAAAACCGTTTGAAATATTTTCCCAAAATGATGAAAGCATTAAACCCATTGCTAGTGAGGGATTTCTGTCCATAATCAAAAGGAAACGGTCAGCATTCATCAAAATAGAAATGAGAGAGAGAAAGAGCATTAAATGAGAGAGAGAGAGAGAGAGTAAGCATTAAACCAAAGTTGGCTGAAATAATTTTTAGCAACTCCCAAAGAGAAGACGTCCGGCCAACAAGGGAAAAAGAGAAACCAGTAAGCTAGCTTTCTCCCAAGCTAGCTAGCTGTTTCCAAAATCCCACGGCTGAAGTGATCAGCCCACAAACCAACAATGCAAGGGAGCTAGCTTGTTAGCTAGATCTCTCAAGGAGTCATACGGTTTGGGTGAAAAGTCGTTCAAGAATAGCTAGCTTGGAGCCACTCATAGCATGTAAAAAAGAGAGAGCAAGTTAGCTTGTAAGCTAGCTTATTTCAAAAAATGCACAGTGGAATTCTTTCATGAAGGTCAACTTTTAAAATCTAGCTAACTTACTAGTTAGCTATTTAAAAAGTGTAGGGAGTCATGCAAAAAGATAGTTAGCTTATGAGCTAACTAGATAAAAGGCAAACCTATTCATGACAAAAATAGCTAACTCCCAAGCCATGAAAACAATAAAGATAGTTAGCTTATAAGCTAACTCCCAAAGGGAATCATGAAAAGATGGTTAGCTTGTAAGCTAGCTTTCTCAATAAAAGCTACGGGAGATGGTTTCATGAAAAGGAATTCTTGTCATCCAGCTAACTCATAAGTTAGCTATCCATAAAGTGTGAAGCCATGATAAAAAGATAGTTAGCTTGTGAGCTAACTCCATTTTGAAATCATGAATGAAGGATTTATCAAATAGTTAGCTTGTTAGCTAACTAGATAAAAAGCAAATCCTACCATGCAATAAAGTAGTTAACTAGTTAGTTAGCTAGATGTAAAGTTAACTCTATTCATGACAAAAGTAGCTAACTAGATAGCTAACTCCCAAAGATGCTTTTCATGAAACGTAGCAAGGAGGAATGCTTGAACAAGTTAGCTACCTAGCTAACTCTTTTATCATGCTCACTGCCAAGGGAAAAACGCCCAAACAAGCTAGCTCTCCAGCTAGCTGAATTTTAAACCCATTCGGCCAAGAGAAAGTGGAGAAAAAGTTAGCTAACTTGTTAGCTAGCTAGAGAGGATTTTTCATGCAAACCACTTGAGGCAAGCTAGCTCATCAGCTAGCTGAATCTTCAACCCATTCGGCCAAGAATCCTGCAGCAAAAAATAGTTAGCTATATGGGATATCTAGCTAACTCAAAGAACCAACCAGCTAGCTGACTAGCTAACTGATTCCAAGGAGTGTTCGGCCAAGAAGGATTTCAGCAAAACATAGCTAGCTTACAAAGGTATCCAGCTAACTAATGGAAGGGATAAGCTAGCTCCCAAGTCAACTCAATTTATGCATGGTTCGGCTAGGCTCATTGTGAGTGGGAAATAAATTAGCTAGCAAGTGGGGAAAGCTAGCTAAGAGGAGAAATAAGGTAACTCACATATTCATGCAATAATTCTAAGCAATTAAAGAGTCAATTAAATGTTTTGTAATCATCAAAATCAATTCAAGGGTCAACAATCTCAACACGAACGATCTTGTATTTTAGCTAGCTGTTTAGCTAGCTTGCTAGCTAGCTGAAGGTTCTTCAGCTAACTAAAATGCTCGTCACAGTGCTTGGCCGAACGCTCTATAAATTTAGCTAGCTGGTTGGCTAGCTTGTTAGCTAACTGGAATATGTCTTTAGCTAACTCCAGTTGCCTGACCGAATAATATTAAATTCTAGTTAACTGGTGAGCTAGCTGCAAGATTTTCTAGCTAGCTGACGTTTCTTTAGTTAACTGCTTAGCTAGCTATTTTATCCTGGAGCTAACCGGTTAGCTAACTGTTTTTCACAGGTAAACGTGTGGCCGTGTGATTTGAAATTTTAGTTAGCTGAAGAGCTAACTCCCTCTCTCCACTGGCCGTTTGCTTTCTCTGCTTAGCTAACTGGAAGCTAGCTATCTTTTCGTTAGCTAACTGGGAAGCTAGCTATCTTTTCGTTAGTTAGCTGGAGAGCTAACTAAGCTGGATGGTTTCTGTACTATTTTTGAATTAGTTAGCTAGTGAGCTAACTGGCTATCTTTTAGCTAACTGAAGAGCTAACTCTCCATCTCCTGTTATTCTTGCAGCCGAGAGGTTCTCTTTTTTAGTTAGCTGGGGAGCTAACTGGCAATGAACGACACTTTCTCCTGACTTTTTTGTTTGCCTGTTAGTTAGCTGGAAAGCTAACTATCAATTGTTTAGTTAGATGGTGAGCTAACTATGTGTTCTGTACCTTTTTGTCCTGGCCGTTGCTTTTGCTGTTAGTTAGCTGGAGAGCTAACTAGCAACCTGTTTAGCTAACTAATGAGCTGCCTCTAGACGTCTTTTTTAACCGTGGCCTCTCTTGTGAGCTAGCTGAGGACTTTTGCTTAAGTCTTGGCCGAATGGTTTCTTGCTTCAGCTGCCTGGAGTTATTCTTTCAGCCAACTACCGCCTGAGTTCTTGAATTTGCTTGTCCTCTCATACTCTCTCTCTATTGCTATTTTAAGCTACACTTAACTTTTGGATTTTGAATTTTTGCAGTGCTCTTCCTTCCTCAAATGGAGATCAGCATTCAATGCTTAAGGAAAACATTTATAACGGTTATATTTTCTTCCCATTTTTATTTCCATTTGTTCCTAATGTATCTAACAGATCTTTTCTTGTTGGATGATTATAAAAAGGTGGGATTTGAAGCACACCATGACGATTTGGAAAAAGAGTTTTTAAAGAGAAAGAAAATCCAAGAAAAGAGCTCATGTTGCATATTGTTGAGTGGTTGTTGCTATGCATTCAAGTTCATTCATTGCTCAAAAAAGTCGTCCGAATCTTTGAAGCTTTTCAAGCAATCAAGACTTCAGCTACTTCGACCTTGTTCATTTATTGCTGAGTTTATTGCTTCAAAAATTGTAAAGTATACTCTGAATATTTGCTCATTGTGGGAGCTTCTCTTTATCATTCCTTGATCATTTTTGTAAAAGGGTTAGTGTTAACCCTGATTATTTTTGGCTTCCTTGTGCCTTAAAACAAGAGGACTAGCCTAGGTTTGGCTAGGGGTTTTGGCTTCCTTATGCCATGAAACAAGAGGACTAGCCTGGTTTGGCTAGGGGTTTTGGCTTTCTTGTGCCATGAAACAAGAGGACTAGCCTGGTTTGACTAGGGGTTTTTGGCTACCTTGTGCCGTATAAATAAGAGGGCTAGCCTGGTTTGGCTAGAGGTTGTAATTGTTGTTATACGATTAGTGAAATTCCTATAGGTTTTGGGGAGTGGATGTAGGTGCTGAGTTTGGCACCGAACCATTATAAAATTATGTATGTTTGTGGTTGTTTGATTCTCTATTGTTATCATTCTGTGCACTCAACACACCGCTGCAAATCAAAATTAGGGTTTAAGCACATACTTGCATAGTAATCATTTTTTTTATAACCCAATTTATCCCCCTCTTGGGTTGCTACATCTGGGCAACAATTAGAAGTTATTATATATAAGAGTTTAAAAGATGAAATTATAAATATTAAGGGAATAATAGAAAAAATAATTTTGCTTAAATTAGTGTTAGAAGAGGAGTTCATTATTATTATTAGTGCTTATACTCTTTATAAAATAATGCTAAAAAGCAAAGCTTTAATTTGAGAGGACATGAATAAAGTTATTTAAATAATTTTAGTGAGAAAAAATATTTATAAAAGAGAGTTGAATAGATATATAAAAAATATAACGAAGATTTTGAAAGAGTATATATAAAGTTATTTAAATTATAATTAGTAAGAAAAATATTTATCAAAAAAATTAAATGAATACATATGAAATACAATACAAATTTTGAAAGAGCATATAAATGTTATAGTTTCAAACATAGAAATAAAGAAATAGAAGTTAATTTAAAATTTAAAATAACATATAATTTAGTATAGCATTTTTTTTGTATGAAACACTAATTTAATATTCGATTCGTATTCGTATCTGTATATAACAATATGGATATGCTTGATATCGATTTATATTTGTATTCATATATAATAAATATAAATATACTTGATATCTTATCCGTATCCGTATCTGTTTAAAATAAATATAAATATTAAAATTTATATTAATATAATATAAATATAGATATATTACTATTCGATCTGATCCGTTTTGAGCCTAATACGATGCCATCGGGAGGCAGGTAATGGAACGCGCTTACATGAAGATAATTTGGGAAAGGTTATTTTTGATAACAAAAAAATTTAGGGGGAGCATTAAAATATGAGCGTTAATCGCGGTCGGTATAAATTTCTCTCTAACTAATACTTAGTTTTATTATAGCTTTACTGTGTTAACTCCCGTAAAAGGCAAACTTTTGCTATCAATTAACCACGTCGTCGGACTGTCGGAGCTGATAATTACCGGAGCGCTTAGACTTCTCCGCGTGGACGGCGAACGCGTCGGCTTCTCCTTCTCTCTTCGCCCTCGTGTCCTCCTCTCTTTTAAGGCAAGAACAGGCGTCGCGCTCTCGATCTCGCCTTAAAAAGGCGAAGTAAGGGGAGATCAATTCACTCTGTCAGCGACTGATCCGCTCCTCTTGAAGAGAACAATTTTTAGCGGCGCTTCGATCCTTGGGTAAGTCCAGTCCTTTGTAGATCTCCTCGAATTCGTTCGCTCGTCACCTAGATTTGATTCGATGCTTCTACAGTTCCTGCTAGAACTATCTTGTAGCTTCCCTAAACCCTGATTTTTTAAAAGTCGTTTTTGGGGCAAAAACTTTGAATCGATAGAAATTTCTGGAACATTGATAGCTTGAGATCACGGCTTTCGGCGATTTAACTCGAGAATTCCGAGAAAAATCAATTCTTTGAATTGCGTTATGTTCTTTCAGGCCTCCTAGATCTGGACTTTGTGAGGAAATTCGCTGAAATTTCTTTCTTTTCTCGCGAGGCGCCATTGTTTTCACGGTCCGTAAAGGGAGAAGCGTGTTAATTGGAGACCCCAAGGGGTTGTTTTTTAAGGTGGTCGTTAGCATCTAGATCATGAGTTTTGTTTTCCGGGAAGCAGAACGGACATCGAGAATGGATTCCCAGGGTTCATCCCGGAGAGGCGCAATGTGGTATACCACTTAACATATCTCTCTCATCCTTTGTAAGTCCTTCACTTTTAATGATGTCAAGTATTGTAATTTCTGACTGATTTCTTAATCTGATCTCAGCGTATGCATCCAGTTGTTCGACCTGTTAATACCAACTCCATGGCTTTTCTCGTCATTGGTATTGATTTGGATTCTCTAAGTGATGGAATTCGAATGTTTTGCTTTAGATTTTAATTTAACGGCTCTGTCTTATTTCATCGATATTATCATTCTTGCAGTTCTTTTGCTGTTCATGATATTGAATTCACATCAGATGTCGCCAAACTTTCTGGTATTCCTTCGATTATAGCATACACTATATGGTTATTTTTGTAAACTTTGTAAATGTGACGCTGAAGAAATTTTCTTTGCTGCTGTGTTGTGGTTGTAGCTTTGGCTAGCGTTGGGAGTGTTTTTGATGGCCACCAGCCTTAGGATGTATGCCACATGCCAGCAACTCCAAGCCCAAGCCCAAGCTCACGCTGCGGCTACCAGTGGCTTGCTTGGGCATACTGAGTTGCGGCTGCATGTGCCACCATCCATAGCCCTTGCAACGAGAGGGAGATTGCAAGGCCTAAGACTCCAACTTGCTCTGCTTGACCGGGAATTTGATGATTTAGGTATGGCCTAGTGTCATATTTGGTTTCCTGATTTGAGATGACTGCTATTACGTTGGATGAAGCTCCTTGACTTGGCCAGAGCTAGCTGTTTTTGTTTTCCATATTTTGGTTGTGTGGAAGACTTTCTGCATGCTAGTCACTGTAACTCATCATCTTGCAGATTATGATGCTCTGAGAGCGCTAGATGCTGATAATTCTCCTGATGCTCCATCTATGAGCGAGGAAGAAATTAACTCTCTTCCCGTACATAAGTACAAAGCTAACCCACATAAAGGTTCTTCCTCAAGCGGAGAAAGGCAAGATGGGATAAATTTTCTCTACATTCTTGCACCTTGTCTTTTTCACTGTTTAAATCATTTGTCCTATGCGTTGCATTAGTTCAATTTTGTTGTGATCATCTCAAATCAAATCATTCAAGAGAAACATTTCAGTCAATTAAGTTTTTTTGTTGAACAGTGATGGATCTTCACTGCAACAGGCATCATCATCATCTGCATCTGCTATTGAGGTTAGTCACGTCCTTGTTATGTTTCTATATTTTTCTAAACATAATTTTCTTTATATGTCTGCATTATCATGTGTCTTCCACAGAAAATTTTAGGTGTTAATTTGGAAATTTCTTCTTATTTTTTAGTAACATTAGATATTCCACTGTATTATCACAAAGTCCAGAAGAATCCTATGACATGTAAATAATTTATTGATTTAGTTTATAGAAATATAGATAAGGACCTTTGTCTTTTGTTATAACTCACCAGTGAGCAAAACAAGTCACAAGATAATCCTTCAGTTGATGTTGATGGTGATATGAATTGCATTTATGAGCTGTGATAATTGATTTTTAACGAGGATGTGTTTGGATACATGTACTTGGAAAATGCTTTAGTTGGGGTTATGTGGTTGTAGTTGCTGCATCAGCGACTACATGTCCAATGTTTGGTTTAATGGATTTGCGGTTGTAGTAAAATAAAATCTCTTGTCTGTTTACTTATATCTGAGAATTGTGACCGTTCTTGGTCATACTATCAAAGCAGTAATAATTATGCCCCCACCAAACACTGGCCTTGTCAAGACTAAAACCCATCATAAAGATGCCTCTAAAGCCTTTTTCAGTTATAGCAGTTTGTGTTATGAAAAATGTGGCCAGGAAACAAAATACTGTGAGAGGGCCTTAAAATGCTGTTTGATTTGTAGGATTTTGGTTCACTTACACCCTGTTACACATATCCAAACATTGAAAAAGGGCTACTTCTTATAATGGTGGTTCACTTACACCCTGTTACATGTATCCAAACACTACTTTGGACAGAGTATTTCCCTTGCAATGCTTCTTTTTTGTGAAATCAACATTCTGTTTGTTATCTGCTGCCAACCTGAGCTTGAAGTTGTTACAATATATTCTTGTGTGGGGTGGTTGTTTGTGTGCATGCATTGTGGGGTATTTGATGGGGGAATGTGCAAGGTTCAGGAACATAAGTTCAGCCAGTATGTTCTACTAGTTAAATAGTTGCAGCCATTGGGTGCAGAGGGTTTTTTGAGGAAATTGTTATTATAACAGGAGAGGTGATGAGTGGGGCTTGGAGAGTATCTCTAGGCCTGATCTTTACAAAGGAAAGATTGCGATATCAACACATACCATATAAAAAGTAAGAAACATAAGGTGAACTGTGCTGTCAGTTAATTATGGAAAAAAATTATGGTTTGCAACTCTTACCAATCCTATGTCTTGATAAAGGTGACCTAAAATCTGGAGTAGATGGTGGAATACTTTGTTATGGAGGGGCAATGGTAAATAAGTTGGGGAGCAAGGATCAGTAGCATTCTCCTTGGGGAAGCTGAGAGACCTTCAAACTTGGTTGAGGAGTTGATGGAACACCTTGTACTAGAATCATAGTGTCTTTCTTTCAGTGACATCATTTGTGACCTCTAGTTGTTTATGGGTTTTTAATTGCTGTATTAATTCTTGCATTTTGGATCTTTGCATTTCCACAAAGATTGTATCTTTGATGATGGTAAGAATAATGGTCTTCTCGGTCAATAGCTTCAATGCTAGCTTTTTGGGTCACTGCCTTCTGGCTGTTAGTTCAAGTTTTGATGTCAGTTGGCGGAAACAAATCTGGCTTTATTAAAATGATGATTGGTTAACCTTTCATCTCTGATTCATATGTTCTGTTGAAGCCTGTTTCTTCTAAATCTTATAAATTTTTAGGTTTCTCCTCTTTATCTACCAATTCATGTTGACCTTCTTATATGTGGCCTTTATTCAAGCCTGAACAGCAGAACAGTACATTGCCTGGATATGATTTTTGAAATCCCTCCCAAGCAAGTGGCAGTAGTTTGATCATTATCTTCCTTTCCAAAGAACTAATTCTTGCATATAAAAGAAATTTGCTCTTGTTTCAGACCCTCAACAAGGGAAAGAAAAGGGGTGTTGGTTGGACAAGAATTTGTCTGAATCAAACCTATATTGATCCTTCATAGTCATTTATAGCATACCGTTATTGTGATGTCTTTTCCTTTGTTTTAAGTAGCAAGGGTTTTAATGAAATTTCTTGTTTACTTTTGGAGATCTTCAATTTTCTTTGCATAGTATTACTTCAATTCTTTAATTTCTATTAAATCGATTAACTTGTAGTCATTAACGATTAATTTTAGTATGTGAGGACTACTTGACTTGAAATCGATATATTGAAAAGCACATTCTTTCTTCGCATTGTGCCATTCTGATCTGTTTCACTTTTGCCAAGCAGAAGAAACAGGACTGTGCCAGAGCAGATGGGAGTATGAAAACCTCAGAAGATGAACTAACATGCACTGTTTGCTTGGAGCAAGTTAATGCAGGAGAACTGATAAGAAGCTTACCATGCTTGCATCAGGTAATTGCTATTGATTGCTTGCAAAATTTAGATGGCATTTTCATTATTAAAGTTGAGAAATACTCCTTTACATTAAGCCATGCTGACTTCTTAAAGACGGAAAAAAAAAAAAATCTTTGCCTAACTTTCTGTTGATTGTTTTATCTAGAACTCTACTGAATCTGTGTAAATTTAAAATTTTCCTTTTTGTTTCTGGACGTGTGAAGAGATCAATACTTTGTCAAAATATGCTGTTAATGTCTTTTAATGCTGCATGTGATCTTCCCAAGCCCTCTAATTTTCTCATCTTACTGTATTTTCTTAATTGTGCCTATGATGAGTCTAAGCTTAGGTGAAGCTGTTTTAGTGCTGAAACAACTGTCACCTTGGTTGCTGCTGCCAGTATATCATTTACTGGACTGCTTAGCTGATTGAAGTTGAAAATTTCCTTTCTGAACATTCATCTTTTGTGTGAAGTAGCAGAAAATAATATATGCATTATTATCTGATCTGACTCATTCTTTACCGTCATTTTTGACCGTCTGCTAAAGCATTATACCTTTTCTTGCAGTTTCATGTGAACTGTATCGACCCATGGTTGCGCCAGCAAGGCACATGCCCTGTCTGTAAACATAGGGTGAGCTCTGGTTGGCATGATAGTGGTGATGGCGAAGCGGATGCTTCTTATATGGTTTAGTGCATGAATACACCCTCTCACGCATAAAATACTGTGGCCAAGTACGTAGCTAAGCATATGAATGCATTAGGTATGATACACAGTTGCATGAGCCCCATGTAAAGGGTTACTAATAGTGGCTCCTGGTGTAGTCTGTATGAGGCCAAAATATAGTTGAGATTATGCTGAATCCTTTAAATGTTGTATTAACAACAGTATTAGATGAGTATTAGGTCATTCAGTTAAGAGTTCTTCTTGAAACCTTGTGTTTGCTCTTTTTTGATGGATGGATGCCAATGCGGGCAGGATCTAGTTCCACTTCTACCACCCTACCTCCCTTTAATTTATCGATTGAGTCCAAGCTTTGGTTAAAGCCTTTGTCTGATATTTTGTTGCCGTTCGAGTGCCGAATTGCAATGGCATCATCTTTTATGATCTTCGCCAGTGTTATGCATCATGAGGTGTGCTTGAAGCTCACCAGCTGCCTCGTGAAAGGAAAATTTTCAGCAATTCTTATCCTGCTATTACCAAAAGGTGCTTCAATTTTTCATATCCGGCATCTGGTGTTGCATAAAAAATGGAAGTGTCGTTGCTTGATTGATATCAAACGAACTGTTGGTATTTTAATCCATATTATAAATTTAATGTACATTTATTCCATATCGACGGACTGTTTATGATCAGTATATTTCATTCAGTTCTAGAATAACCATGATGTTCAGAGTGGTAATAATTTATGTATTCTCGTGGGAGGAGCAATGCTAGCTGAATCTATTCTGGTAAATATTGAAGGAATGAGACTCAACAAACGTAGACTTTTAGCTCTTGTTCGCTTGCCTGCTGAGCTTTGCCATCCAGATGGCTTACATGGTGACAGGACCTGCAGTTACTATGGGCACCGGAAGGAAGACGATCAAATGCGTAGGGAAAAATACTGGATCGTTAATGGATGATGTGGCGAGCGGTTCACTCGTACATCGAGAACCCTGTGCAGCTTCTTGCCCCTGCGGTTATAGCACGCAAACCCTTGCCACAATCAGTTGCAAGCAAGAAGGTTATGTTGCCTAGTTAGACAGGGCCATATGCTAAACATTTTATTGGTTTTCTAGTTGAGTACGTTGACATCCTCTTCACTTTGAAGTTCAATCGACTCTCTCTCATTTGATATTGAAATGAAGATGCTCGGTCTTTTAATCCTGATGTGGCTGATCTAGTCGCGTTAGAGTTAACGGAGGACGCAACTGGTAGAACCCCTTTGGCCTCAGCCTCTGGGACTGTCTTGGCCTCGGACCTTGAGTCCCATCGGCCTTGGATCTCGAGTCCCCTCGGCTCTCAGCTGTGAGTCCCCTCGATCTCGGATTTCGTCCCTTCGGCCTCCAGCAACTGGTCACCTCGGCCTCGAGCGTCAAGCCCCCTCAGCCTCGGACTTCAGGTCCCCTCTATCTCGAGCCGTCTGACACGATCACGTAGCCTACCAATCATCTGAAGTCGTCACGTAGCTCACTAACCATTTGCAACTGTGCTTGGTTACTATCCATAACGCTTGACATAACTAGGCCCACATACCATCTGTGGCGCTACGTCTGACAGGTGGTTCGCAGGGCAAGACACCTCTGATATGCCCAGTATCGGTTGCGACCTATCTATGTCAGCGTGGCCACCTGTCCGGACAACAACACATCGGGATTAGCCACCTTTTAAAAGCGAAAAAGGGAATCTTCAAACATATATAAGAACCCACATTCACAATGAGGAAAGGATATGAACTCAAGCTTTCTAGCTATTTTTTGCCGGCTCTTTTTTTTACTGTTCCTGAATTGCTTACTTGAGCGTTGAAAGGTCCTCACCAATCGGCCTCCAAAGATATTTTTATTTTTTTTCAGAAGCTTCTTTGAGAAGGATTTTCATCTTCCGATGTCGAAGGAACGGTAATAAATCCCAGTCGTCAATATTGCATGGTGACCGCGGTTGGGAGCCTAGCTAGCCCTCTCTAGTTCAACCCCAAAAGAGAAGAAAATATGTACTCTAATCTGAGGACTACAAGTGCGATAATTCACAACAACAATAACAGTTACAGTATTCCTTAAAAACTCGTTGTTTCAAGCAAAAAAAAAAAAAAAAAAATGTAAAACCAACTCAATCTTCATTATTGTCAAAGTCAAAATTTCAACCCAAAGTTAAACAGGCTGGAAGAGTCTCTTTTCCATTAGACATCTTCCTTGTTTAACAACCATAAATTAACTCCAAAAAGAAATGGGAGTCAAAAAAAAAAAAAAAAACCAGAGATTATATGCTGTTGATGAACTTATCAAAACAAGATAAAAAGGTGAAGTCTATGTAGCTAGCATTTGGGAAGGTCTGGAGGGGGCGGGGGAAGCTTCTGGTTTGGGAGGCTCTCCCATCTCAACACCAACCATGCATGCCATCTTCAGATCGACCCCAGCTGGTGTGGACCTCCAGATGGCAATGCATGAACCAAACACCGGCCTGCATGTACCCACCATCAATCCATGTCATGGTGACTAAACAAAGCAACGACCGAACCATATGTCATGGAGCCAAGTCAAACAAAATCTTCATGCATGCGCTCGCGCATGCACACCCTATACTCACCAGGATTATCAGCCAGGAACCGGATGGCAGGTGGCACGCCAACCGTGTTCCTCTCGACCGGATCCACAAGGTTAATTAAACTTGGCTGGGTCCTTCGCCGGATCGTAGTTCCCGAATCCCTGACCGACCACGAAGAAGTCATATAAAGCCGTGAAGGTGCAGTGGATGGCTCTCGTTTCCTAATTAAAATGCTGGTGTCTTGCATCACTACCTCCACGCTGGGGTTGAATGGAAGCACAACCAACTTAGTCCCGTTGCTAACCAGCGTGTTGTTGGGCTTAGTCCCGTTGCTAACCAGCGTGTTGTTGGGCGGGTCCCTGTGTAGTTGAAGAGGGAGCTTCTCGCTAAAAGAGGGTGATGAGGAAGCATTAATTGGAGCGTTGGTATTCGAGGAGGCCGGCAGTTGTTGAGTTGTCGAAGGTGCCCTGACCGGTACTGGCGTAGGGTCTGGCTAACATCAGGAATGGGTGGGTAATATATCACCGTATTTTATTTACTAGAGTTAAATAAGAAACAAGTATTGGTGCGTAGAAAACATCATATACGAACGCTATATCAATGTGCCACCATCTTTTGGGAGTTCCTTGAATTACGTACCAATGTATGGTGGGTGACATTGCTTTGGACATGGAATTCACCACCTTAACAATGACACGGTCACCCTCTCTGGCTGCGATTCTAGGCCCCGGGAACTGCCCATTAATATATAGTCACCATACTCTTTGTGTGGCACAACCGCGTGACATTGGTCATTTGGATCTGAGAAAAAACAATGCATTCGAGCATGAAAATGGTTACATCAGCATGTCTGCAAGCAATAATTAGCTCGATCATTTGAGCAAAGATTCACACATACGTCAAATTTGTAGTGCCTGGTAATGCCATCTTGTTGCGCCCATGGCATGAAACCTCTGTAAAGAGAAGAAAGGTGCTGAAAGCAAAGACAAGAGCACCGGCAACAGCTCTCGAGTGAAGAAGGCAGGCATCCATCTCACTCTCCCTTTCCCTCTCCCTCTTTTGCAAAGTTATCACTAGGTCCCTAGCTGGCTTGGAAGGTTGGGCAACAGGGAGATTGGTGGAATAGCTAAGTTGGGAGGAGCTTGTGAGGGAGTGCATGTATAGAGGAAGATGGTGGTTCGGCGCTCTTGTGGATTAGGTGATGCTATGTTGCCACTTAATAAAGAGAGATGGAGTTCCTTCCATAGGGGATGCTGGTCATGCTTAACTTTGGAGTACTGCCTGTTAAAATATAATGATTGTTAGTTTTTTTAGTATTTTATTTTATTTAATTTAGTCTGAGTTAGATTTTAAATAATGAGCCTATCTTTTTATGCTTTGGTGGGATAGCCTCAATGGATAAGATCATAAGAGGATTATGTTTATTCGTAGAAATAAGAAACAATATTTATATGGTGATGTACTTAATGAAACGAAATAAGTTATTTTCTTTTGAGAAAAAATTCTTCTTCTATCTTGATTTCTCTTTCCAAATAATCTGAGTTGAAAATAATCCCAACACTGCCAAAGCCTGGCGCATAAGTTCTAACTGAGGCATGCCAGTTTATTATTCCAGAAAGAATGTTCATCTTATTGTTCGAATAGTAGTGTTATGAGATCCTGCAGGTGAGCTGGGGTTGGTGATGGCCTTCCTCGTCCTTATTCTCTTGGTCTTGAAGCAAGAGAGAAGGATGTTCGACCAAACTCACTCGCCCAAGCTATCTCCTCCTTTCGCAATACCTGGTAGGCTTACCCACAACCATCCATATATATATATACGTTTTGTTGCACCCTTCTCAAAATAAAGCCCATCAACAACTGCTCAAAGCCTCTTAGATGTAACTTGATACCGCACCGCATGGTTATAATTGTTGTAACCACTGCTCTACTTCTCGGATACTCCAGTATATATACCCTGAAAACCATTTGGACATTGGCAAACCTGAAAAGAATCTTGAATTTATGTGTCCTCTCTAGTGCATGGTACTAAACTAGTGCTTCTTTTTCCTCTTTTGATGTTTCTTTATAGCAAAATTTTTGTAACATATATATGATTGAGGACTTGTCAAGTACATATTCTCTTATAGGAAAGAGCTTTCATGGTCTTGATCTCATCATCTTTTTAGATCAAACCGTGCCTTACAATGGCTGGCCTAATTGAAGTATGAAATTAAGATCGAATGCATGAAGGGTGAGAGGGATGGTTGGTAAAATACGTATGTCAATAGCTAATTAAACTCGTGCGTAGCCTAACAAAGTTCTCAGACGTTTTGCAAGCATATGGAAGCATAACAGGTCTTGGTTCTTGACAGGCTAGAGGAGCAACTTCATGTCTATTGAAGGTGTCGTCTAATTTGCCTTGAAATATACGTACAAGAAGCCATTTTGATATTAATGCAACCACTGTTTAATTGGCTCATGACCAGCAAAATTAGCAAATTCCACGGCTCATGTATGATTAGCAAAACCAGCAAATTTCTACGATTAACGTGTAGCGTCGCATGCATATTGTGGAAATTTGTTTGTAACTGGTGAGAGCCTGTTCATTTCCATCAATTAATGTTACTTGTAAAGGCTACATTCTGGGTGACTTTTTCTTTACAGCCATGTAATGTGTGGCATTAGTTGAATGGTTGATGTACAGAGCACATTAGAAAATGGTTTCAGAGAGTACCAAGTTCATTACGTCACAGCTTCTAGGAAAAAATTTAAGAACATTGTTGATTTGTTATGACCGGACGGCAAAATTAGATGGCAATGACGTAAATAGTTGAATGTTGACCATTTGGAACTTCCGATCAAAATCTCTGAAGGAAGGGGGGAAAGGAATCAAGAAGCCATTGGATCAAATGCCTCCTTGCTCAGCCATTCTTTTGAATATGAGATCATTCAAAATAATTGACTGGCGCCTCTAACATTTTCCCAAAAACTGACTCTTGATCTACAAGTTCTCCCTAGGAACAGGATCAGATACCTCAAGATGCAAACATGTTACATGTGTTACGTTTCATGGTGTAACAAGATCTATGATCATATATATTTTTTATCTGCATGATATTATAGAATAAGAAATGCTTCATTTTAATACAAATATATGCAACTATTTCTAAAAGTAGCTATAGCGGTGAAGAGTAATAGAATCGATATGGATGTAGTGTTTTCTTTTTCAAATCCTTGAGTTAGGGATGTCCAAGAATACATATTATTGCACGAAGAGAACAAACATATACTAATATCATCATAAGCATTTCAAAGATAAAGGCTTCTAACGAAACCAAGTAGTTCATCGCATGCCATGTGATTTTGAAGCACTCCTGATCCCTTACTTAAAAAAAAATGGTCTACTTCCACAAACCACACGTAAATCAAGATAGATACATGAACAAATCTATCTTCACAACACAATTTTAGTCTCTTAATTTATCGGGAATAATTAATAAACCATACTCAATCCCATATCATGACTACAGCGATGACGCCAACCCCTGCGAGTACTGCAAAGAACTTAAAGAAGGGAGTGTCGAAGTAAGTTGGCTCTTGTGGCTTGAAGCCCTTGGCAATGAGATGGTTGATGGCCACATAGATGAACACCCCACAGGCAAGGCCCATGGAGATGGCATAGATCCAGTCAGCCACCGCTCCTTGCGTCGTGGCATCAATGGCAATGCCAATTCCTACACCGATGGGGCTCGAAATGGCGAAGGCAAGTGAGTAGGCCACGGTCGTCACGAATGGTCTCTTGGGTAACATCTTAAGCAACGCAATTCCCATGGCGATGGCTGCAAAGATTTTGTGCAGGCTTATGGTCCATAGGTTTCTCCATGCACTGGCCTTGTATCTGAAAACAAACACGATAGAATCCAACTCTTAAAATTCACTATCCTGTTGTTCTTTTCGTCCAAAACAAGATCACATGTATGTATGTATGTATGTATGTATGTATGTATGTATATGTATATGTATATGTATATGTATATATATGTATATTTCCATCAATACATTCAGGGGGAAGTGGCACACTTCCTCCTCTTCTCTTAATTTACCTCAAAACAAGAAAGTCTGGTTGGAAATTTTTGTTCGATAAACATGTCATCTTTTCAGACAAGATGCAATATCTTTGAGCAATATGGTGGCAAGCCACTTCTCATTTCACTGATAAATGAAATGAGACAAGTTCGACTCAGAGAAGATGCAAAATAGAACGGGACTTCTATTATGTTTTAGACCTGTTCAAATTATAGTCAAGTTCTTCATGAAGACCAGAAAGGAAATATATCAATATTTCATTTCTTCTAAATTCACTGCAGCAATTAAACCTATTAAGATCCGCTTTTCATTTATAAAAACCAATGTCTTTCTCAGCCTTGACTCAAGCTTGGGAGCTCTACTTCTGAGAAAAAGATGAGTTGCGCTTCTCAAAGGAGTTACTTAGCCTAACAGTACTTCCGCCTACAAACAGATAAAATCAACGAGAGACTGTGTTATGTAATGCTGTTGATCCTTCCTTCTTAGAACTAAATTCTTTTTCATCTTAATCAAGGTTTTTGCACTTTACTTGAATCAAATTGTTACGTAATGTAGAGTCCTCCAGGCCTTACCCATCTCCTATCATATATATATATAGCGTTGTTACCTTAACCGGTTCTAGTACTCCTTAATTAACTTCATCTTGTGCAGACAACTTGAGAGAGATCCTAAATGACATGGATACCTGCAACCCCTATAGCTATCCCTTCGAACACGGAGTGAAAGCAAAGGGCTAGGATTAGCAGCAACGTGTCTCCCAGCGATGTCGTCTTCACAAAAGCTGGATGGTGATCCAGCCTCGTCTCCCCACCGTGCTCTTCCTCGACCTCCACTCTAGCCTCTTTCCTTGCTCCCTCTGTCACGGCAACGATGATGCAGTCTCCAAACATGGTGAGCAGATAACCGACTGATGCCAGCATAAATGCAAAGGGATAAGTGTTGGACGTGCGATCGAGAAAGGTGCTGTTGGCATCAGCGAGGAAGTGCATGAGCGAGGTACCCAAGAAGACCCCGCCGGCAAATTGGGTCCCCATGAGAAGGAAGCTCTCGTTCCACCGGAAGAAGTAGGGGGAGACCCCACCAGCAAAGGTGCTCGCCAGAAGGATCACGAGGCACCAGATCTTCACGGCGATCAGACCTCTCGACCGCAAGTTGACCTGCCCATCCCCACCAGCATCACCGTCATGGCCTCCATGAGCACGCACTTGGGAGGATAACAAGAAGAGAAAGAGGAGGAAGAGCAAGGTCTTCCACTGAGGCCCCAAGGATGCCGATGACTTGGAGGACGAGGGAGAGTTAGGGGCATCGGTATAGGTGTCATGGTCGCGGCGGCATCCACGGGTTTTCGCTTGGAAGAACGGGAAGAGTAGGGGCAAGATTTCCCAGATAGGGCTCAAGGCCTTGATAGGAAGTGAAGCCATGGATGAGCTGGGGGAGGAGGGGGTGCTGGAGGATGAGGGAGAGGTCGAGGCGGAGGCACCGTCGGGAGCGGGTGCGGGGGCACCGGTGTCCCTGTCATGGTCGTGGCCTTCATGGGCACTCACTTGGAAGAATATTGACAGGGAGTGGAAGAGCAGTAGGGGCAATATCATCCAAAGGGTGCAAGGCTACCGTAGAAGTCCCGGAGGAAGCGCCTGGGGCGCCACTGGGGGCAAGCGACGGGGCACCGTGGTCGTGGCCCTCATGGCCGCTCGCTGGGGAGGATAACAAAGAAAGAAAGAGGAGGAACAGGATTGTCCTAAGAGGTCTCAAGGCTTTCATTGGAGCTGAAGCCATGGATGAGTTGGGGGATGGGGGAGTTAGTCTCTCCCTTTGCCTTCCTTTTGAATGAGCTCTTTGTTGTTCTTAATTATCACGTAAAATAATCTTCGCATGATTGAGTCATGAAACATATTTGGTTCTTCCATTTGCTTGGTGTGCAGTACACTTCTGACTTTTGGAAGGTTGTACTGCACATAATTAATTCCTGTTGCGTATGTGGAGGTGCAATTAATTAATGGTAGAAATCAGATCGGTTTCCCTACTTCACTTCAGTCTTGAATTCTTCTTTCTTTTTTAAATGTAAATCTTATCCCTTGCATTCTTAGTCTCTGATCCCATTCTTGACATTGGAGCTCCAATTAAGAAATTGTTTGTAACTAGCACTTCAAAGATCACCGAATTTTAAGCACACATACAGGTACTCACAACTGTGACCTTCTGTCTATCTAAAGTTATTGATTGCATTTATATTCTCCAGCGGACAAACCTTAGGTTATGCACAAGCTCTTTGACTTGTTGGATCAAGAAAGAATGAACATAAGCTCTGATATCAATTGTTAGCCTAGATGGCAATCCAAGAGGGGGCATAAATTGGGTTATCAAAAATTCAATGCTTTAAAATAGTTTTTCAAATTTAAAGTGCACTAAGATATCTTTGATCTTGTCAAAAATAGATCGTAACTCAGTCTTCAAAGCATCAAAGAAGTACTAAATGATGACTCAATCTTGTCAACCTTTTCTTTCAGATATATATATAAGCTGCCTAATTCTCAATAATTGATTTCCAACATCATCTTTAATTTTCTCTTTATGCTCTCCAACAAGGCTTTGAGCTGCTCAATTTATCTATCAGAAAAACCAGAAGAACCAAGGGTTGGAACAGAAAATGTTGTCTATGGTGGTGGAGAAGCTGCTGAATAGCTTGGTTCAGAAGGATAAAAGAAGGACCGGGAGCGGAGGGTCCTGCTGAAGGCTGGGGACCTCCTCAACAAAGTCAATATCAACCTCTGCAGAACTAGCTCCTCTCTCTGGTACATTGGATTGTCCTCTTCTCTACCACTGATAATTCAATTTCCTGAATCCCATTCGGTGGAGAGTGGACACACTGTAATAGTTTGTATGTCTCAGTTTCTTCTGCGGATCATTTTCAAGAATTTTCACACCTTGGCTTTGTAAAATCAAAGTAAGAACCATTCCATATAGAAGAGTGGACCGCTTCTTTGTTGTGGCCTCAGCCATATATATATATATATATATATATCCTATCATCATGCCAGCAAGGTTAATGGGCTATCCAGTAATGACACAGTCCATAACCACAACATCCCTTTCAGACACATACTCAAAATAGCCAGTCTTAGAAAACAAAATCCTACTACAAATGTTATGCAAGAGTCTTAATTCCAAACTCAACTGATGTCATTATTTCTTCAAAATCAGAAACATCCCTTTCTAACATCCTCGTCAAAGCTTCACCTCTATTACTATGCTGATTAGCTATCATCCCAATCATGGGAACTTTCAAAATGTTTTCCAAAATCTCAGAAGTGATATGAACTCGAGTGCTTCTAATATAACTAACAAGTCCTCCATCTTCTCTACTTAAATCATTGTAGAACTCTCTTACTAGAGCAGGATAAGTAGGGATATCAAGAGAACACACTTTCTCCCAACTCACATCTCGTAACTGTCTACCAATAGAAAAACCTTTTGAATCAAATAAGTGGAAGTCACCTTTCTTCCCATGGTTATCGCTTTTCCAGCCAAAAGATCAACTTGGGTTGAAGGAAGAGTGGGGATTGCACTTGAAGTTGATAAGAAAGAGATTGTTAGAAAGCTTAGAGAAGGCGGTCTCATCGGTCATCGCACAGAGCGTCTCCGGTGGTGATGGAGACACCAATGGCAGATGCATGGCATTTGGGAGCCATTGAGGTCAAGGGGAAAGAGATTCAAAGATATTTGAAAGTTTGAGAAAAATGGAGAGAAATCAGGAACAATTTGGAGTCGATTAGGTTTGAAAATATGTCGGCTCTATCCTAGATATATCGAATGGGGACCACACTTAGAGTCGGATCCCGCAAAGTGAGGTATCGGCTCTAAATCGCTAACATAGTTAATGCCCGAAATAGAGTCGGCTCCGACAGTAGTTAGAGTCGACTCTAATGAGCAAACAGAGACACCAAATAATTAGAGTCGACTCCAACACTGATAGAGTCGGCTCCAGAATAGTTTCAATGGAAAAAAGAGTTTCAACGAATCTGAAACTTATCAAATTAAGTATCAAACTCTAGATAAATTTTTCTTAAAACTTGGGGAATCAAAAATCAAACATCTAGATAATTTCCTTAAAACTTTAAGAGATATTTTACGAAAATGATTGGAATCTAGATAATCATTCTTAGGGGTTTTAAAATCATTCCAATGGATCACAAACTCCTAATTCTCCTCTAAGATAACAAAATCTCTCTTCACTTAAGGGTTTTGTAAATATATCTGCCAGTTGTTCTTCAGTATTCACATAATCAAGACAAATTTCATTATTGGCAACATGTTCTCTTATAAAGTGATATCTAATTTCAATATGCTTTGTTCTTGAGTGTTGAATTGGATTTTTAGTTAAGTTTGATTGCACTTAGTATTATCACATCTTATAGGTGTCTTATCAAGTGTGATACCATAGTCTTCAAGTTGTCTCTTAATCCATAGGATTTGAGCACAGCAACTTCCAGCTGCAACATATTCTGCTTCAGCAGTAGATAATGCAACCGAATTTTGCTTTTTGCTAAACCATGAGATTAAGTTACTTCCTAAAAATTGGCATGCACCACTTGTGCTTTTTCTATCTAACTTACATCCAGCATAATCAGAATCAGAATAAGCAATCAGATTTAATGTTGAGTCTCTAGAATACCATAAACCTACATTTTTTGTTAAAGGTATCTAAGAATTCTTTTAACAGCAATTAAATGTGATTCTTTAGGTTCAGACTGAAATCTAGCACATAAACAAACAACATATATCTGGTCTACTTGCAGTTAAGTAAAGTAGGATCCGATTATACCTCGATAATATTTTTGATCAACCTTTCTTACCTTCTTCATCTTTGTCCAGCTTGCATGAAGGACTCATTGGTGTTCCGAGGGGTTTGATTGATTCCATACCAAACTTCTTTAGAATTTCTTTGTACTTTGTTTGGTTGATAAAGATTCCCTCTTTGCTTTGTTTGATTTGGAGTCCAAGGAAGAAATTGAGTTCTCCCATCATGCTCATTTCAAATTCTCCCTGCATTAACTTAGCAAACTCTTGACATAGAAGATTGTTAGTAGCACCAAATACAATGTCATCAACATAAATTTGAACTACAAGTAAATCTTTATCTTTTTTCTTTTCAAAAATTATCAACATTTCCTCTTGTAAAATCATTTTCAATCAAAAATTTACTTAGTCTATCATACCAAGCTCTAGGTGCTTGTTTCAAACCATAAAGCTTTGTGCAATTTAAAAACGTGATTTGGAAATTCATGATCTTCAAATCCCGGTGGTTGTTCAACAAATACTTTCTTCATTTATTAATCCATTTAAAAATGCACTTTTGACATCCATTTGAAATAAATTAAAGTTCATGTGACATGCAAATGCAAGTAATAGCCTAATGGCTTCTAATCTAGCTACAGGTGCAAAGGTTTCATCAAAATCAATACCTTCTTTCTGATTATATCCTTTTGCAACTAATCTAGCTTTGTTTCTAATTACTATGCCATTTTCATCTAGTTTATTTCTAAAAACCCATTTTGATCCTATAACAGAATGATCTTTAGGTCTTTCCACTAATGTCCATACATTATTTCTAGTGAATTGGTTTAATTCTTCTTGCATAGCTAACATCCAATTATTATCTTTTTCAGCTTTCTCAATGGTTTTAGGTTCAATTTGAGAAACAAATGCAAGGTGATTACTAATATTTCTCATAGATGATCTAGTTCTTATTCCTTGAGATGGATCACCTATAATCAATTCCTTTGGGATGACTATAAGCGTATCTCCAATCTCTTGGTAGATCTACATCATTATGATTAGTATTAATAACATCAGCATTAGGCGAATCATTATCTTTAGCTTCTTGTTCATGATCTGAAGATACATCAATATTAAGTTTTTCAAGATGTTTTCGAGAATGTTTGTATCTTCCTCATCATCAATCTTTTGGAACTTGATGCTAAAGATTCATCAAAAACTACATGAATAGATTCTTCAACAATAAACTTCCTTTATTGAACACTCTATATGCTTTACTAGTTGTTGAATAACCTAAGAATATTCCTTCATCAGATTTTGCATCAAATTTACCTAGTTATTTTTACCATTATTATGAATAAAACATTTACAACCAAATGCATGAAAATATTTAATGTTGGGTTTTCTATCATGCCATAATTCATAAGGTGTTTTCTTTAAATAGGTCTTATTAATGCTCTATTTAGGATGTAACATGCTGTGTTAATAGCTTCCGCCCAAAAGTATTTCGGGAGTTTACTTTCACATAGCATGGTACGGGCCATGTCTTCTAGAGTTCTATTTTTCTTTCAACTACCCATTTTGTTGAGGGGTTCTTGGTGCAGAAAAATTATGATAATACCATTTTCATTGCAAAAACTTTCAAATAAGTGATTTTCAAATTCAGTTCCATGATCACTTCTTAGAGACACTATGGTAGTGTTTTTCTATTTGTTACTTTCTTGAAGAATTTCAGGAATATCGAGAAAGTCTCATCTTTGTGAGCTAAAAATATTACCCAAGTGAATCTAGAGTAATCATCTACTATCACAAGACCATATTTCTTTCCTCCTAGACTTGTGGTTCTAGTTGGTCCAAAAAGGTCCATGTGAAGTAGCTCTAATGGCCTAGAAGTTGAAACAACATTTTTAGATTTAAAAGAACTTCTCGTTTGTTTTCCAAACTGACATGCATCACATATTTTGTTATTTTCAAAATCTATTTTAGGTAGTCCTTTTAACTAAATCCATTCTAATTAGTTTTGAAATCAGGTGTGTGCTTGCGTGACCTAATCTTCGATGCCACAACCAACCAATCTCATTCATATTAGCATTATTAGCAACTAAGCAATGATTATTAGTAGACAAATTGTCTAAGTCAATCAAGTATACATTGCCATTTCTATTTCCAATAAAAACAATGCTATTATCAATGGGATTAGCAACTGTGCATATAGAAGATTCAAATGATACTTTAAAACCTTTGTCACATAATTGACTAATGCTAATTAAATTATGTTTCAAACCATCAACATATAAGACATTTTCAATAAATGTGGAGGGAGTTATTTGAATGTTACCAAGCCCCAAGATTTGGCCTTTGCCATTATCCCAAATGTAACACTCCACCTCTTTTGCTTCAAGGGTGATGAATTGATCTTTGTCACCCGTCATGTGCCTTGAGCAGCCGCTATCAAGATACCACTTTCTTTTGATCTTTTGGCCGCAAGACACTCCTGCAAGATGATCAAGTCTTATGTTTAGGTACCCAAGCTTTCTTGGGTCCTTCATGGTTAGTAGCAATAAAAATTGTTCCTTTTGGAACCCATATTTTCTTCCTTTAAATTTAGTTTACATATAGGTTTTAGTTTTATATTCATAAGATTTATGTCCTTTCTTACATTAAAGCATGTAAAATACTTTTATTACAAAAATATTTTCAAATTTTTGTTTCTTGTAGGTTATACCCTAATCCAGCTTTGTCAAAAACTGCTTTTGACTATTTAAAACAAATTAATTTAGTTGAGCTTAAGTAAACTTATCAACTATGTTCTTATATTTTTCAACCTCTTTTTTAAATTTATTTTTTAGGAAATAATCTTTTTCTTTTTATCTAGCTTTTCAAATTTTCTTTTCAGATTTAAGAACAAGTTCATTTTTCATTTTGAAAGATTTAGATTTTTTTTTCAAAACTTTAGTTTAAAAGCATCAAATTTCATCAAATGTAAAATCATACAAGGGTTATCAGAACTTACCTATCTTCATTGTTTGCCATAAACATATTTGCAACTTTTGTTGATCATCTTCGGAGAAGATTCCTCACTGTCACTCTATGTTGCAACATAGCTTTTTTTTCTTCTTGCCCTTCCATTCATCTGAAATGTCTAGGCTTTTTGCATTTATAACAAATTAAGTCTTTCCTTTTCTTTTATTTTTTTCTTTTTCTCCTTCCCATCTTAATCCAATTTCTTCTTGTGGAAGGGTTTCTTTCTTTCATAAACTTTTAAACTTTTTGCTAAGAGAGCGGTTTCATCATCATCATCATCATCCCACTGCTGCTCTTTTTCTTTTGCAGCTTTGAGGGATAGTTTTTTCTTCTTCCTCTCTTCATGTGCTGCTTCATTGTCAACTCATGGGTCATAAGTGATCCTAGAAGCTCCTCTAAGGGTAAGGTGTTGAGGTCCTTTGCTTCTTGGATTGCTGTCATTTTGGCTTCCCATGATCTTGGTAGTGACCTAAGAATTTTTCGAACAAGTTCTGAGTTAGTATATGTCTTACCAAGACTTTTTAAACCATTTACAATATCTGTAAATCTAGTGTACATGCATGCAATGGTTTCAGATTGTTCCATGCTAAACAACTCATATTTATGAACAAGAATATTAATTTTAGATTCTTTTACTTGGTTGGTACCCTCATGGGTAACCTTTCAATCTATCCCAAATCTCTTTGCGGAATTACATGTGGAGATTCTATTAAATTCATTTGCATCTAAAGAGCAATATAAAACATTCATGGCTTTAGCATTAAGCTGTGCCATTTTCCTATCATTATCATTCCAATCCCTTTCGGGCTTAGGAACAATAGTGCCATCAATAAGTGTGTGGGTGTACTAGGTCCATTAATTATAACACCCATAGTTCATAGTCAGAAGCTTGAATGAATATCCTCATTCTAGCTTTCCAATATGAATAATTTGAACCATTAAACAAAGGAGGTCTATTCGTAGAATGACCTTCAGCAAATGATCCAACTTGAGCTGCCATTTGGATCTTTAGCTCTTGATCGTTGGATCAAAATCTAATGAGCACTAGCTCTGATACCAATTGTTGGCCCAGATGACAACCCAAGAGGGGGGTGAATTGGGTTTAAAAAATTTAACCTTTTAAAATAGTTTTCTTAAAGTGAAGAATGTGAAGTATGATGCAAATGTAAAACATGTAAAGAAGATAGAGTAGAGAGAAAGAGAGACACGGCAAACACAAAGATTTTATAGTGGTTCGGTGTTATCCAACACCTACGTCCACTCCCAAGAACACTTGGGTCCACACTATAATCTTCCTTGATTACAGCCGAGTTGTTTTACAAGCTCACAACCAAACTTGTTGTTTTACGGGATCACAACGAACCCAGCCGGTTTTTACGGGCTCACCAGCACAAAACCCTAACACAAGCTAACCAAGCTTGTACCGAGGTAAACTACCTCCCCTGTTCAATCCCCAGATTGAATCAACAACAAAAGTAAAGAGTAAAAGTTACACAGATACACAGCTCCTCAATGAGCAAATAAAATAAATAAATGAGATAGGAATAGAAGAGCATGATTTAGAAGTTTTCTGGGCTTTTCTTTTTTTCTTCTTTTTCTCAGGAATGATCTTCCTCAAGATATAATTGAAGCTCTGGAAGATTCATTGATGTAGAGGACGTTGAAGAAATAGGGCTCTCTTGTTCTTCTTTCTATTTGATGAAAATCCTTCAAAGTAGGCTTTTGAATGCTTTGGATTTTTCTAAACTCTTTTTCGAACACTTGGGATTTCAAATCTGAACTTTATCTCTTTGATTTTCAATTCTTCCTTTCTATTTTTTGCTCTCTTTTCAAATGGTCGGAAGCACCCTTTTATAATCTCCTCTTAATCCATTTTAGATGCAAAACTATTCGTTGAAAGTACTTGTGGATGTGTTAGACACAAAAAAGAAAATAGTCATTGAAGATTATTTGAAAAAAGATAGCCTTTTGGAGTCATTCTAACATATCTGAAATCTATGCTAGACATATTAGAGTCGGCTCTAATCTTTCAGGTGTCGGCTCTAAGTCGCGATGCTCGAAACAATAACTTTTTCTTATCTTGGGGTCGACTCTAGCTTTCCGTGGGATCGACACCTTTCTTGCTAGAGTCGGCTCTAGAAAATGCGGGAGCCGGCTCTAATTTGAGCTCCAAAAATCAATCTCTATTTTTCATTAGAGTCGGCTCTAATACTCTGACAGAGTCAGCTCTAATTTGATGCAAAAATAGGGGCTTACTGTCTTTTGATTAGAGTCGGCTCTAATAATTGCAGAGCTCTAATGCATGCCGAAAGTGCCAAAGGATTATGATACTCTCCGGAGTCAGTTCTAAACCTTTTAGAGTTGGCTCTAATGTCTGAACTTTTGACACACGATATTAGAATCAGATCAAACTCAATTTTTCTTTAGATTTTGATTATTTAAATATTTGAATACTCGAAACACTTAATCAAAATCATTAGCAACATAAGGAATATACTCATATGGCTTTTGTTATTCATCAAAATCAATAATTGGGTCAACACTTAGTGATAGCATCATAAAGTCTTAATGAGATCACTGGTAGCATGGGAGCCTTGAGCTGTTATCCTTTGTGTCAAGACGATGACACTCCACACATACTCCTTAGAGTTCTTTGCCTACATCACTCACTCAGCACAATTTATGGCTATATGCTTATTCTGTTTCATGAACCTTTTCATAAGAGAAACTCCAACTCTCACTTGAGATAACACTATCTCAAGGTTCATATAGGTAAAGTTCTTTCAGTATCTCTATTAAAACAGATACTTATCCACATGACTGAACTTCATTAAGAGTTTAAAACTCAACCCTCCAACTTGTAACAGTCAGCACTATACAGTTACAATTATGGCTAAAAATGGATCCGGATACGGTTAAATAGTAGTATATTCATATTTGTATCCATATTTTTTAACAGATACAAATACGGATACGGATACTAAATGGATATTAAAATTTATTTCCATATTTGTTCTAAATGGATACGGATGCGAATATGATATCAAGTATATCCATATTTATTATATACAAATACGGATACGGATACATAAACCTAAGTCTCTCTTTTACCTAGGCTTCCTGAAATCCTCACTACACATTCTTGCACATTATCCAGTCACTTCTCTTTCAATATACTCAATTGGAACAAAAATATTAAATCCACTTTGATATGGTTATTAGGGTAAAATTGAAAACAAAGAATGAAGATACAACAAAGAAACAAAGGTTAAGAAACTGCTCCATGATCCAACACATTACAGAAAGAAGTTTATAAATCAATCATATGTCAGTGTATAGAAAGTAAACTGACTAGAACAAATTATTGAGTTTGACAGGAAATCCCTTTAGGAAATAATTTAAAAAGAGCAAGAATTTAAATGGTAGATGTTTCAAATAAGTAACATAATCTCCATAAAAAGAATGATATAAAAGTAAGGATTTAAATGCATAAATAGTACCAAAAATATAATCACTATCCACCATAGTTAATATCATTCAAAGATAAATCTTAAATACATCTCATAAACTCAAATGTCTTAAGAAGTATTTCATAAACTATTAAGTAAAAAGTTCATAAATTATTGAATAACATCATATGACAATCTTCAATGTTTCAATCATCTTAAATAAAAATAAAAATATTAGTAAAAGTTAATATATAAATAAAAATAATAACTCATTTTTAAAAAAATTACACATCATTTTCATTTACCTTATTATAAAATATGAGTTGATATTGATTTGTTTGAATCTTCAATGGAGATTGAATAGTTATCCAACATAGTAAGAGAATTAAGATCATAAACGACAAATAGAATATGATCTGAAACAAAATTTAAAAAAAAGTAAAATATTATAAATAATTTAAATATATAAAAATATTATATAAAATATAATAAGTTACTTTTTTCTTAGATCTTAGCCAATCTTAAAGACAAATCATAGCTTCAACAATATCAGGACTAATGAACTTCGAAATGCGTCTATCACTCATCCACATGTATTAAATGCTAATTCTGAAGTTACAATAGATATTGGAATTGCCAAAATATCTCTTGCAATCCGAGAAAAGATAGGATACTTCAGACCATTAGATTTTCACTAGCCTAAAATATCAAAAGCATCACCTTCAACCCATGGCCAAACAGATTCCTCCATATATATATATATATATATATATATCCAAATCTATTCTAATTTGTTGCTGCTATGCATTCTTCTTCATAAATCATGTAAACTTTCTTTTTCTTCCTTCCATCTCATCAAACTCATCAGAAATATATCCACTATCTCTCGATGAACCAATATCAAGTAATTGGAATAGAAAAGAAAGAAAATTTTTTTCATACTCACTATAAGTCTATAAAGGTTATGAATAACATTTTGAATATCGCTAACCTCTTTTTCTCCATTTAAAAAGTAAATATGTGAGTAATAAAATTCTGCCATCTTTATTTTGTAACGAGGATCTAGGAATGAACTCATTGCGTTTGAAGATACTTCTACATTTGATACTTCCGCGTTTGAAGATATACTTCTTTCTTCCCAAACTACTGGCTCCATTAAATATTCTTTTGCAGTGATTACATCTTGCTTCTTCTTTTTAATAATTTTTTATCAACTTTCTTTTCTAACTTATACTTTATAAAATCATCCTAAATTTTAGATGTTAGCTTTTTCTTTTTTCTTTGCCCCTCTGTTTGATTTATAGGCTCAGCTGATTTGCATTTCAATAGTTCTACTAGAAGACATGATATATAACAGTTGCATTCAAAATACAAGAAATTAAATATATAATAAGAAAATCTACAAAAAAAGAAAGAACTTAATGATTTACTAAATCGGGTATCACTCTTAAACAATGCTCTATATGTGTGTGTATCATAGTATATTAGTATGCCATAGTCTTCTTTAGTATTATTGGATCACACAAGTCAATGGTAGTTGAACGATATAATTTTTTAGAGGGTAATACATGATAAGTTATGATGCCTAGTGGATGATCAGAAGCTTGATACTTCATGGACTCATGTTGAATTATATTCCAAATTTAGGATTAGAGAAAAAGAAAGAACATACCTAATGCTTCCAAATTCTCCTTCAACAACCAAGCACTAAGAAATTCTGATTTCCACTTTGGTCATCTTTGCATCCAAGAAGGAAACGTCTTTAAGGGTATGTTAATACAAATGTAAAAATTTTGCATTCAAATTCTATTAGCCATTATCATCACTGTCACAGTGATAAGACTGGGTACCACATAATGCCAAAAAAATGAAGTCACCTTCCAAATTTGGATAAAAAACATGGCAAAGTTTGCTGAAGTCTTAGTGCTTGTGACAGTCACCTTCCCAATTCTATTGGTAAAGTTTTGTCTGTACAAAAAAAAAAAAAAAAAACATGGCAAACTCGGTGACTATCACAGGCTCACATCGGTCCTTTTTTTTCTTCCAAAATTTGCTAAAGTCATGCCCAAAACCTCTCGGTCTCCTTCCTTTTTTTCCTTCCACTTGAGTCACGCCCGACCTCTTGGTCCCCTTTCTTTTTTTTTTCTTCCGAGTTTGCTTGAGTCGCGCCCGACGCCTCTCGGTCTCCTTTTTTTTCTTTCGAGTTTGCTTGAGTCGCGCCCGGCGCCTCTCAGTCTCCTTTCTTTTTTTAGCTTCCATGCAAAGCCTCCACCCCCTGCCATGGTCAGACACATGGGCTGGTTACAAGGAGTTCATCTGTAATTTTTTTCTTTTGAGTTTTGCTTGAGTTGCGCCTCTCGGTCTCCTTTTTTCTTTCTTTCAAATTTTGATTTTGGATCCATCTGCATTCGACCATCCGCATCCTTCCAACCTGTCCTATTCGATCGTTGGTGCTACTCGTAACTCGTTACCATGTTTCAAAAATGACCATAAATTCTTGCGGTGCCATCGCTTTTCTCATTTGAAAACTCAAACCATAGTAAATAAAGTGCTCCACCATTATTTAATAATATAAATTTAAAAAATTATATACAAAATGGATATCTATATCTATATCTAAAATATCGATAAATTCATTTTCATATTCATATTTGATTAATTTTTTAATTAGACATTCGAATCCGTGTTCGAATTTGATTGGACTGCAAAATAAATATTCGAATTTGATATAATTTGAATACAGATACGAAGCGATCGGAGTTTATACGATCCATTTTTAGCCCTAGTTACAATCAACTTATCAATGACTTATTATTACCCATGAATCTAAGACTAGTCATTTCCTAGTATTAGGCTAGGTTGCCATCAATGGACCTTCACTCAAGGAGTTTAAGACCCATCCCTCTGGAGGTCGTCTTCACTAAATCTCTTGTAAGAGGTTTAGTTAGTGGACCAGCTAGATTATAGCTTCATCGCACAAAAATGAGTAAAATTATTTCATTCTTAATTAATTTTCTTACATACTCATATCTTAGACTAATATGTCTAGACTTTTCATTGTACACTTCGTTGTACGTTTTTACTAAAGTGGCTTGGCTATCATAATGTATCGATACAGTGAAATATTCTCATAAGCCAATAAAAATTTTAATAGAAGATCCCTTAACCATTCAGCCTCATGTCTACTAAAGCTAGAGCCACAAATTATGACTCCATAGTTGAGTGTATAATGCAGGTTTGTTTCTTGATTTTCAAGATATTGCACCATCCGCTAGTGTAAATATCCAACCAGTGGTAGATTTATAATTTTTCACACTCGATATCTAACTTGCATCGGGATATCCTTCTAATATAGCAGAAAATTTAGACCTAGTAACCAAAGACTCTACCAATGGCCTTCCAATGCTCTACACTCAGATTGCTAGTAAATCTAATCAGCTTACTAACTGCAAATGCTATGTTGGTCTAGTGCATTGCATCAAATACATTAGACAACCAATAGCACTTACATACTCAAGTTGAGCCATAGCTCGTCCACTATTATTTTCAAGCTTAAGACTTGGATCAAAAAGGGTGTTCACTTTTTAGAACTTCAATTGTTTGAACTTATCTAACACTTTCTCAACATAATGTGATTGACCAAGTTCAAAACCCTTACTATTTTTTTCACTTTGATGCCCAAAATAGTGTCAACTTTTTCCAGGATCTTTCATCTTGAAAGTGGTGATAGAAACCTCTTTGTTTCTTGTATGCCTTTCATCTCGTTGCTAATGATCAACAGTAACATAAAGACATACATATACCACAATATCACCACACACTTTAGTGTATAAACATTTGTCAAAAATATTGTGAATAAATTCATTTAAGAGAATGATGGAGTCAAACTTTTCAGCCATTATTTGAGCGCTTGTTTCAATTCATACAAGGATTTAACAAGCTTGCACACTTTATGTTTATTACCGATAGAACAAAGCCCTCTGATTGTTCCATATAGACCTCCTCATCAAGGTCACCATTTAGGAATGTCGTTTTGACATTCATTTGATGAACATAAAAGTTATGCAATGAAGCCAACGCAAATAACACTCTAATTATTGTTATTCTAGCTACAGTTGCATATGTATCAAAATAGTCAATTCTTTCTTTTTGTCAAAAACCTTTAGCTATCAGTCTTGCCTTATATGTATTTAAAGTACCATCACTATGCTATTTTTTTCTAAACACCCATTTACTATCAATAGGCTTAGACCCTTTAAGTAAATCGACAAGCTCCCAAATGTGGTTTGGACATAATAGAATTCATCTCATCTTGTATAACTTTCTTCTAAAAAATAGAGTCCCTCGAAGCCATTACTTCCTTAAAAGTTTTAGGATCGTCTTCCACTTGAAGAATAATAGGAACCTTACATATAAAATTCCCTCGACTTTCTTCTACCAAATAGAAAGAAATAAGTTAAGAATCTATCTCTTTGGATCCTAAATCCTTAACTCTTTAGATTCTCTTACTTTTCTAAAGCTCTGGTTGTTCTTCTTCAACAACCATTGAAGTATTCTTCTTGCGAGAATCTTCATTTAAAGGACTTTGAGAATTCTTTCCAAAAGTAGCCAAATTCTCAAAGAACTCAACATCTCTATATTCTATTATCACATTAGACTCCAAATTAAGAAGTCTATAGACTTTGCGATTTGTAGCATATCCTACAAAAGTGCATCTAATTTCATGAGAATCCAACTTGATCCTTTTAGGATCGATATTTTTACAATAGGCAAGACACCCCCACACTTTAAAATAGCTTATATTATGCTTTTTCCTTTTCATAACTCATATAGAGAGGTCTTATTCTTTTTAGAAGGAATTCTATTAAGAATATGACATGCAGCTAATAATGCTTTACCCCATAAATTAAAAGGCAACTCAGCCTGCAACAATATGGCATATATCATCTCTAAAAATATTCTATTTTTACGTTCTATTAACCCATTTTATTTGGATGTGTGTGGTACGGAATATTCATGCATGATTCATTTTGTTCATAAAACACATTAAAATTACTAGAAAAATATTCTTCAGCCCTATCACTTCTAAGGATTTTGATATTTCTACCTAATTGATTTTCAACTTATGCTTTATAAACTTTAAAAGCATGGAAAGCCTCATCTTTGTGCTTAAGTTAATGTATGTAAATCTAGAGTAATCATCAATAAAAGTAATAAAATATCTATTACCATCTCTAGTTAACATACCAATTAACTCACAATATTATTATGCACAAGTTCTAGCAAATTGGTATTTCTCTCTAAACTATGAAATGATTTCTTAGTCATCTTTGATTTAATACAAATTTCACATTTATTGAGCTCATTAACATTACAAGAAATCATGCCACATTTAATTATTCTTTTCATAATGTTAATACCAATATGTGCTAATCTACCACGCCATAAAGTAAAGAAATCAACAATATAAGCAGAAAATGCGCTTTTATTATTATTGTCAACAATACAATGTTTGACCATTCCATTAGTAGAACAGCCTTTTCCAACAAAAACATCATTGCAGGATAGTATAAGTTTTTTCAACTCAAATATACTTTTAATCCCCGATTTGCCCAATTAATTTCCACTAATAAAATTTCTATTCATATCCGCTACATGCACACACATTGATCAAAATGATCTTCTTGCCAGATGTGAAGTAAAGATCCACGCTTTCTTTTTCAAGTACCTTGGACCAGCCTTCATTGCTCATTTGTATTTCTTGTCCATTGGTGTCATCCACATAAGTCTTGAAAAGAGACTTGCCATAGAAAACATGGATGGTGGCACAAGTATCATACCACCAACCGAGAATCTTGTCGTTGACCTCCATGACTTCGCTCACGGTGGCAACAATCTCATTATCTACTTCGGTTGCGTTTGCCTTATTGGTTTGCCCTTTACGGTGCTGTAATCACAAGCAAAGTACCCATGTTTGCCACATACAAAGTAACTCATATAGGGCTTATTTTTGTTGGATTTCTTGAACTTATCTTGATCCTTTTTAGGACCAAATTTATTCTCTTTAGTTTTTTTGAACTTTTTATAATTGCTTACAGCATTTGCCTTTGAAATTCTAATATCTACTTTCTCAAGCTTTTCATGTACCCTCAATTCCTCATCGATTTGAAAGTATTTTTGTAATTGTTCCAAGGAATAATCCTTGGAGTTGTGAAGAAGTTTCTTCCTAAATCTGTTCTAAAATGGTGGCAACTTTGCAATAATTGTACCAACTTGGGAAGGTTCAAAAACTTGTTGACAATAATTTGTAACTCATGTACTTGTGCAAGAATTGCTTTTCATCAATCATCTTGAAATCAAAGTATTTAGAAATAAGGAATTTTTTAGTACCTTCTTCTTTAGCCTTACACTTGAATTCAAACGCATTCCAAATCTCCTATGGAGATTGTGTGTTGGTGTAGAGGTCATAGGGGCAATCCGACAGCGCGTTGAAGATGTGGCCATGACATATGAGTTCATCTTCATGTCTCTTCTTCTTTTGGCCATGAGTTCATTGGAGTCCTCGACGGTGGGCTCGAAAATAGGTGCCAACTCCGAATCCAATACATAGAAGATCTTCAACGCCATGAGTAGGAACTTGAGTTTGTCTTGTCAACGCATGAAATCGGTGCCATCGAAACTATCCAATCACAATGGTTTTGGTTCATGAGTTTGATGGTGAACATGGTAGTCTCGGTCTCCATTTAAATAACATTTGTGAATGTTAAAACAATGAATAAGAAGATGAAAAAATTAAGGCTTGAACACGAACGTATCGCTGTCCTTAAACATTATTTGCGCTTTTTGGAATGCTTTTTAGTATGTTTGCAAGATTAAACAAGTTTTGATCAAAGGTGCATAAAAAACATAATGAACCTTCGATTGTAGGCAATAAATAGATTTCTAGAAATGTGGTTGACGTAGCCACGAGGGCAATTATGGCAAAATCAAAATCTTAAGGTGGCCCCACCCTGGCATCTCCAAGTGGTCAAGTCGGCCCCGACCTTCCCTGGTCGGCCCCGCTCGGCCCCGGCATCTTCGAGATGGTCAAGTCGGCCCCGACCTTCCCTAGTCGGCCCCGCTCAGCACCGGCACAAGTCAGCCAAGTCGGCCCCAACCTTCCTGGTCAGCCCCGCTCGGCCCCGGCATCTCCGAGTCGGCCAAGTCGGCCCCGACCCTGGTCGGCCCCCCGACCTTCCTGGTCGGTCCCGCTCGGCCCCAGCATCTCCGAGTCGGCCAAGTCGGCCCCGACCTTCCCTGGTCGGGTCGGCCCTGGCATCTCCGAGACGGTCAAGTCGGCCCCAACCTTCCTGGTCGGCCCCGCTCGCCCCGGCATCTCAAGTCGGTCAAGTCAGCCCCGACCTTCCTTGGTTGGCCCGCTCGCCCCGACATCTCTGAGTCGGCCAAGTCGGCCCGACCTTCCCTGGTCGGCCCGCTCGGCCCCGGCATCTTCGAGTCGGCCAAGTCGGCCCCGACCTTCCCTGGTTGGCCCCGCTCGGCCCAGCATCTCTGAGTCGACCAAGTAGCCCCGACATCTTCGAGTGGCTAAGTCGGCCCCGACCTTCCCTGGTCGGCCCCACTCGGCCCGGCATCTCCAAGTCGGCTAAGTCGGCCCCGACCTTCCCTGGTCGGCCCCGCTCGACCGGCATCTCCAAGTCGGCCCCGACCTTCCTTGGTTGGCCCCGCTCGGCACCAGCATCTTCGAGTCGGCCAAGTCGGCCCGACCTTCCTTGTCGGCCCCGCTCGGCCCCGGCATCTCCGAGTCGGCCAAGTTGGTCCCGACCTTCCCTGGTTGGCCCGCTCGGCCCCGACATCTTCGAGACGCCAAGTCGGCCCTGACCTTTCCTGGTCGGTCTTGCTTGCCCCGACATCTCCAAGTCAGCCCCGACCTTCCCTGGTCGGCCCACTCGGCCCCGGCATCTTCGAGTCAGCCAAGTCGGCCCCAACCTTCCTTGGTCAGCCCCGCTCGGCCCCAGCATCTCCAAGTCGTCCAAGTCAGCCCCAACCTTCCTTGGTCGGCTCCGTTCGGCCCCAGCATCTTTGAGTTGGCCAAGTCGGCCCCGACCTTCCCTGGTCGGCCTCGCTCGGCCCAGCATATCTGAGTCGGCCAAGTCGGCCCCGATCTTCCCTGGTCGGTCTCGCTCTGGCATCTTTAGGTCAGCTGACTCGGCCCTGCTCGGCCTCGGCGCCCTTCTGAGGGTCAAGGCTGTCTCAAGTCGGCCCCAGAACGGTCCTGGCTATCCATGCCACCATCCTTCTGACCCATGCCGCCTGGCATTCCTAGGCCTAACTACCCACAGGTTACGCCACTGATGGGACTGGACCTAACTATCTGTCAGCCCCACTAACTGATGGGACGTAGCTCTCACCACCGTTTTTCCCTCTTCAATGGGACAGACCCACCAACCAGTCCGAGTTCATGCAACCCCACAAACCTCGCGGATATTTCTTTCTTACGGAACCCCATGTGGTTGTGCAGGTGTTAACCCCCTATAAAAGGGTAAGTCCACTCAGGAACAAGGTACGCAAACTCATATGCTCGCTACCTTGATACTCAGAAAGGACTCCCCTCTTTCTGAGGACTCATTTTTCTCCCTCGAGCTCGTCTGAGCTCTCCCTCGGCTGTGACCCCGGTTACTGACTTAAGCGTCGGAGGGTCCCCACCGGAGCACCCCTCCGGTCTTGGACTTTTTGCAGGTGTTAACCCAATTATTAATTTTAATGATAAACAAAACTATTTGAGTATAACTCATGAAGTTACTAATGATTTTGATTAAGTGTTTCAGTTTATAACTTGTTTAAATGATCAAAATCTCGAGAGAAATCAAGTTTGGAGTTTAATTCTAATGTCAAGGTAAGATTGTAGACATTAAAATCGACACCTAGAATCACAGAGTCGACTCCGAAAAACAGCACAAACTAGAATCGACACCTAAAACCTATAGAGTCGACTCCAACAGAAAAATAGAAAGATGGTTTTTCGGGTCTCAAATTAGAGTCGACACCTGAGGAGTTAGAGTCGACTCCAGAAGAAAAATGTGTCGACCCCAGAAAAGTTAGAGCAGACTCCAAATCGGGCTGTTTGGAGATTTCAAGTTAGAGTCGACCCCAGAAAGTCAAAGACGACTCCAGTTTATCAGAAACGACTTTCAGATGTGTCAGAACGTCTCTAAACCTACTTTTTACTTTAAATCTCAACGGCTATTACCTTATTTGTTCCTAACTTTTCTTCCATTTTGATTCTAACAGATAGTTTTCATCTATTCTTAGTATTGGAAGGTTCTATAAAAGGATGATGGATGTGACTGTTTAAAATAGAGAGAAAAATAAGAAAAATAGAGAAGAAAAAGTAGAGAAAAATCTAAGAGAAATCAGAGGAAAAATCAAAAGGAAAAATCGTACTGATTCTCTTAAAGAAAAGAGAGAAATCCCTAGTCTTCACACTTTCATTTTGAGGAGATTTCTAAGTTTGAAGAAGCAAACGAGTAAGCCCTAGTTCCTGTTCTTCATCTGTTCTTCCGAGCTTCAAGAGAATACTCAAGGAAGATCCATTCAAAAGCAAGAAAGAGGAGAAGAATCAAGCCACAGAGATCTACAAATCAGGCTTTTATTTTTATCGGTTTGGTTGAATAGTTAAATTATCTTATTTGCTCATTTAAGGAGCAGTTATTGTATCAAACATTCTTGTTCTTCTTTGGACTGAGTCAATCAGGTGATTAAATCAGTTGAGGCAGATTGCCTTGTGCAAGCAGTTGCTTGTGTGTAAGGTTTTGTGCTGGTGAACCTTGAAAACCAGCTAGGTTCATTGTGCCGGGAAAACAACAAGTTTGAGTTGTGATCTTGTGAAACAACTCTGCTGTAATCAAGGTTGATTATAGTGTGGACCCAAGAGGTACTTGGGAGTGGACGTAGGTGTAGGTACACCGAACCACTATAAAATTTCTATGTTTGCAGTGGCTGCCTCTTTATCTCTTTCTCTTCATCTTCTTCTTGCATATTCTGTTAACTGTTGCATATCTATGATTTACTTTAAGTTGGGGTATTACTTCAAAAGTGTTTAAATTTTAAAAGACCCAATTCACCCCCCCCTCTTGGGTTGCTATCTGGGACAACAATTGGTATCAGAGCTTGTGCTCATTTTTCCTTGATCTAACAATCAAGAGTTAAAGATCCAAATGTCAGCTCAAGTTGGCTCGACCTTTTCTGAAGGATAATCTACGAATCGTCCTCCTTTATTTAATGGTTCTAATTATACTTATTGGAAAGCTAGAATGAAAATCTTCATTCAAGCACTTGACTATGATCTATGGAGTATTATAGTCAATGGACCTCACACACCCACTACAAGACTTAATGGCATGAAAATTCCTAAACCGAAAATGGAATGGGATGAACATGATAAGAAATTGGCACAACTAAATGCCAAGGCTATGAATGTTTTGTACTATTCTTTAGATGCAAATGAATTTAATCGTATATATGTTTGCATATCTACTAAAGAAATTTGGGATAAATTAGAGGTTACCCATGGGGAACCAATCAGGTAAAGGAATCCAAGATTAACATGCTAGTTCATAAATATGAATTGTTCAAAATGGATGCATGTGAATCTATTTCTGATATGTTTACAAGATTTACTGACATTGTTAATAGTTTAAAAAGTCTTGGTAAATCTTATGATAACTCTGATCTTGTGAGAAAGGTGTTGCGTTCTTTGCCTAGGACATGGGAAGCTAAAGTCACAGCAATACAAGAGGCAAAAGATCTGAGCACTCTACCCCTAGAAGAACTTTTGGGATCCTTGATGACTCATGAACTTCAAGTTAAGCAACATGTTAATGAGGATGAGTCAAAGAAGAAAAGGACTATGGCTCTCAAAATTTTAGAATGTAAGAAGAATCTGATGAATCTGAAGATGACAGTGATGATGAGGACATGCACTCATCACAAGGAAATTCAAGAGATTCATGAAGAAGAAGAAATTTGAAAAGAAAAAGCCCTTTGTTAGGAAAGATGAGGACAAAGGAAAAGAAAAGAAAATAATATGCTTTGAATGCAAGAAACGGGACACTTCAAATCTGAATGTCCACAACTCAAAAAGGCCCCCGAGATTCAAAAAGAAGGCAATGATGGCTACTTGGAGTGATTCGGAAAGCTCAAATTCCGAAGAAGAGAAAAGAAAGAAATAGCCAATCTCTGCTTCATGGCGGACAATGATGAGGTGAGTCCAAGTTTTCTAGATGATTTTACATTTGAAGAATTGCATAGTGCATTTTATGAACTAATTGATGATTATGCAAATCTAAGCTCAAAGAATAAAGATTTGAAGAATCAAATGCAAAATCTATCTTTAGAAAATGAAAAGCATATTGTAGAAAATGAATTTCTAAAGAAAGAAAATAAAAATTTAAAAAATGAAGTTGATAGACTTAAACCCATTGTTGACAAATTTACGTTAAGCTCTATCAAACTCAACATGATTTTGGATAATCAAAGGCTGTTTTTGATAAAGCCGGATTAGGATATAATCCACTTAAAAAGCAAAAATCTTTGAAAAATATTTTTGTACATGCTGAAAAATCATCAAATATTACTTGTTTTAAAAGTGGAAACAAAGGACATAAATCGTATGTGTAAAACTCCACATGATAAAAGAAAGATGATTGGGTTCCTAAAGGAACAATATTCATTGCTTCTAACCATGAAAGACCCAAGAAAGCTTGGGTACCTAAAATTAAGAGATAAATATTTTGTAGGAGTGTCTTGCAGCCATCGGATGAAAAGAAAATGGTATCTTGACAGTGGTTGCTCAAGACATATGACGGGTGACAAAGATCAATTCATCACCCTTGAGACGAAAAGAGGTGGAGTAGTTACTTTTGATAATAATGGTCAAGGCCATATCATGGGCATTAGTAAGATTCAAATTACTCCATCTATCTATATTGATAATGTATATGTCAATGGATTAAAGCATAACTTGATTAGTATTAGCCAGCTGTGTGATAAAGGTTTCAAAGTTTCTTTGAAGCTTCTATTTGCACTGTCACTAATCCTATTGATAGTAGCATTATTCTTGTTGGAAAATGTTATGGCAATGTATACTTAATTGATTTGAATAACCTATCCTCAAGTAATCATTGCTTAGTTGCTGATAATGCTAAGATGAATGAGATTGGATGGCTATGGCATCGTAGATTAGGTCATGCAAGCACACACCTAATTTCAAAATTGCTAAAATGGATTTAGTTAAAGGTATTCCTAAACTTAGATTTTGAAAATAATCGAATCTGTGATGCATGTCAATTTGGAAAACAAACAAGAAGTTCTTTCAAATCTAAGAACGTTGTTTCAACTACTAGGCCCCTAGAGCTACTCACATGGACCTTTTGGACCTACTAGAACCACTAGTCTAGGAGGAAAGAATATGGTCTTGTGATAGTAGATGATTACTCTAGATTCACTTGGGTAATGTTTTTAGCTCATAAAGATGAGACTTTCTCATATTTCTGAAATTTTTCAAGAAAGTCACAAATGAGAAAAATACTACCATAGTGTCTCTGAGAAGTGATCATGGAACTGAATTTGAAAATCACTTATTTAAAAAATTTTTTTGAAAAGGTATTACATCATAATTTTTCTGCACCTAGAACACCTCACAAAATGGAGTTGTAGAAGAAAAAATAGGACTCTAGAAGACATGGCCCGTACCATGCTATGTGAAAGTAAACTCCCTAAATATTTTTGGCGGAAGCTATTAACACAGCATGTTACATCCTAAATAGAGCCCTAATTAGACCTATCCTTAAGAAAACACCCTATGAATTATGGCATGATAGGAAACCCAACTTAGGCTATTTTCATGCATTTGGTTGTAGATGCTTCATTCATAACAATGGTAAAGATAATCTTGAAAGTTTGATGCAAAATCTGATGAAGGCATTTTCTTAGGATATTCAACCTCTAGTAAAGCATATAGAGTATTCAATAAGAAGAGTCTAGTTGTAGAAGAATCCATTCATGTAGTTTTGATGAGTCTTTAGCATCAAGTTCGGGAAAGATTGATGATGAGGAAGATAAGTTTACTTGAAAGAGGAATTGAAAAATTAGATGTATCTTCAGATCATGAACAAGAAGCAAAGAAGATGATTTACCTAAGCCGATGTTATTGATACTGCTCATAATGATATAGATCTACCTAGAGATTGGAGATATGCTATGATCATCCAAGGAATTGATCATAGGTGATCCATCTCAAGGTGTAAGAACTAGATCATCATGAGAAATATCAATAATCATCTTGCATTTGTATCTCAAATAGAACCTGAAACCATAGAAGAAGCTGAAAAAGATAGCAATTGGATGTTAGCTATGCAAGAAGAGTTAAACCAATTCACTAGAAATAAGGTATGGACTCTAGTAGAAAGACCTAAAATCACCCTATATAGGATCTAAATGGGTTTTTAGAAATAAATTAGATGAAAATGGCATAGTAATTAGAAACAAAGCTAGGCTAGTTGCAAAAGGATATAATCAGAAGAAGGAATAGATTTTGATGAAACTTTTGCACCTGTAGCTAGATTAGAAGCCATTAGACTATTACTTGCATTTGCATGTCACATGAATTTTAACTTATTTCAAATGGATGTTAAAAGTGCATTTTTAAATGGTTTTATAAATAAGGAAGTTTATGTTGAACAACCTTCTGATTTTTGAAGATCATGAATTTCCAAACCACGTTTTTAAATTACACAAAGCACTTTATGGTTTAAAATAAGCACCTAGAGCTTGGTATGATAGATTAAGTAAATTTTTAATTGAAAATGATTTTACAAGAGGAAATGTTGATAAAACATTGTTTTTAAAAGAAAAGAAAGATTTATTGTTGTCAAATTTATGTTGATGATATTGTCTTTGGTGCTACTAACAATCTTCTTGCCAAGAATTTGCTAAGTTAATGCAGGGAGAATTTGAGATGAACATGATGAAAGAACTTAACTTCTTCCTTGGACTTCAAATTAGACAAGAGAAAGCTGGAATTTTTATCAACCAAGCAAAGTACACGAAGGAAATACTTAAGAAGTTTGGTATGGAATCTGCTAAACCTCTTGGCACGCCAATGAGTCCTTCATGCAAACTGGACAAAGATGAAGATGGTAAGAAAGTAGATCAAAAACATTATCGAGGTATGATCGGATCTCTACTTTACTTAACTGCAAGTAGACCTGATATCATGTTTGTTGTTTGTCTATGTGCAAGATATCAATTTGAACCTAAAGAATCATATTTATTGCTATTAAAAGAATCTTTAGATATCTAAATGAACTAAAAATGTAGGTTTATGGTATTCTACACTTAAAGTTAATTGCTTATTCTGATTCTGATTACGATGGATGTAAATTAGATAGAAAAAGTACATGTTGTTGACCTAATTGATGATTTTGATGATTAACAAAACTATTTGAGTATAACAATTGAAGGCTCTAATGATTTTGATTAAGTTTTTCAGATTATAAGTCGATTGAATGATCAAAATCAGGAGTTAAATCTTGTTCTGGATCGAATCTAATGTCTAGGTAAGATTGCAGACATTAGAGTCGACTCCGAGAATCACAGAGCCGACTCCAGTATCTGGCACGGAAGTTAGAGTCGACTCCGAGACTGTTAGAGCCGACTCAACAGAAAAACAGAACGTTGATTTTTCTGGCCCCGACTTAGAGTCGACTCCGGGTCTGTTAGAGTCGACTCCAGAAAAGTTTCTTGTCGACCCCAGAAAAGTCAGAGACGACTCCAGAATTAACGGATTAAAGTGTTTCGAGTTAGAGCCGACTCCAGAAAAGTTAGAGTCGACTCCAACCCACCTGGAACGAAAAATCAAATTGCCAGATCAGCTCTAACGGTAATATTTCTATTTTACTTTATTTCTAACGGATATATTTTGTTGCAAGGTACACTCCAACGGATAGTTTTCTTCCAAAAATGGTTTGAAAGAAATCTATAAAAAGGGAAGACTATCATTCAAAAACAAAAAGGAAAAAAAAAGAAGAAAAAAGGAAATAGAGAAATCCCAATTCAAAAATCCGAAAAAGAGAGAGCCTGAATCTCAAGAGAAAAACCTTCTAGCTCAAATCCACTCCACTCCAAAAAGCTCAAGAGGAATCCAAGGCATTCAAATCAAAGTT
>UESW01001556.1:286966-314283 GCA_900491605.1 Calamus simplicifolius | reverse complement strand
CATTGAAAATCATTTGAAATGCTCTTGAATAGCTCTTGGATTTTCTTCTGAAGCTTCCTTGGATTGTTGAGCTTGAACACAGAAGGAGCTTCCTTGAATTTCACACTCTCTCTTTCACTCTATTTTGAATCACGGATTTTTTTCAAATGAAGCTCTGTTTTTCCGATTTTCTTTTCTTTTCTCTTGAAATGAATATCTCTCTTTTTGTATATGTTTGATTTGAAAACGGCTTCTCTATTTATAGATTATGCAAAAATATAGCCGTTAGAAAAAGGAAAAATAGCCGTTAAACGAAAATCTTACCGTTGACGCTGACTTGGCATTCGAAAAATTTCACCCAGATTTGCTGGAGTCGACTCATGCTTTTTCCGAGTTGGCTCGAGGTCGTGATACTAAAAATAGAAATGTTTAGAAAGTCAAAGGGTCGACTCATGAAAAGTAAAGTGTCGACTCCTGAAAGTCGGGGGTCGACTCATGAAAAGTTGGGTCGACTCGCGAAGTGCTCAGAAAAACACACCTCTGGTGTCTGAGCGGAGTCGACTCGCACAGTCATGGAGTCGGCTCGATAGAATCGGGGGTCGACTCGAGAAATTGCATGGGTCGACTCGAGACAGATAGACATTTCTGTACTCTGAGGGGAGTCGACTCTGAAACTCAAGAGTCAGCTTCGGAACGTATCAAAAATCAGAAAGTTTTCTGATTGACTTTAAATTCGTTCCAGATTCATTTTAAATCATTATTTTGACTTGAATATAATAAAATTGACATTAAGAATCAATTCAAGAAGTGTTCCAAAAACTCATTGATTACAATATGAAGTATTAAATTTCTAATTGAAAGCTTAAACATTGAACATGAAGTTACTTTCAATTTGAATAAAATCATACTTTAACATTCTCATTCATTGTTCTAAATAAATTCATTGCTCATGTAAATAAACTCATTACATCTTTTAATGTACTCATGGCTTTTGTAATCATCAAAATCAATGGGATTGGGGCAAATAATTTTTCAACAAACTCCCAACATGTTCCTAAAGGAACAATATTCATTGCTTCTAACCATGAAGGACTCAAGAAAGCTTTGGTACCTAAAATTAAGAGATAATATTTTGTAGGAGTGTCTTGCAGCCATCGGATTGAAAAGAAAATGGTATCTTGACAGTGGTTGCTCAAGACATATGACGGGTGACAAAGATCAATTCATCACCCTTGAGACGAAAAGAGGTGGAGTAGTTACTTTTGATAATAATGGTCAAGGCCATATCATGGGCATTGGTAAGATTCAAATTACTCCATCTATCTATATTGATAATGTATTATATGTCAATGGATTAAAGCATAACTTGATTAGTATTAGCCAGCTGTGTGATAAAGGTTTCAAAGTTTCTTTTGAAGCTTCTATTTGCACTGTCACTAATCCTATTGATAGTAGCATTATTCTTGTTGGAAAATGTTATGGCAATGTATACTTAATTGATTTGAATAACCTATCCTCAAGTAATCATTGCTTAGTTGCTGATAATGCTAAGATGAATGAGATTGGATGGCTATGACATTGTAGATTAGGTCATGCTAGAGCACACTTAATTTCAAAATTGCTGAAAATGAATTTAGTTAAAGGTATTCCTAACTTAGATTTTGAAAATAATCGAATCTGTGATGCATGTCAATTTGGTAAACAAACAAGAAGTTCTTTCAAATCTAAGAATGTTGTTTCAACTACTAGGCCCCTAGAAGTAGTACACATGGACCTCTTTGGACCTACTAGAACCACTAGTCTAGGAGGAAAGAAGTATGGTCTTGTGATAGTAGGTAATATTTTTGGCTCATAAAGATGAGACTTTCTCAATATTCTAAATTTTTCAAGAAAGTCACAAATAAGAAAAATACTACCATAGTATCTCTGAGAAGTGATCACGGGACTGAATTTAAAAATCACTTATTTGAAAATTTTTGTTTTGAAAAAGGAATATATCATAATTTTTCTGCACCTAGAACATCTCAGCAAAATGGAGTTGTAGAGAGAAAAATAGGACTCTAGAGGACATGGCCCGTACCATGCTATGTGAAAGCAAACTCCCTAAATACTTTTGGGCGGAAGCTATTAACACAGCATGTTACATCTTAAATAGAGCCCTAATTAGACCCATCCTTAAGAAAACACCCTATGAATTATGGCATGATAGGAAACCCAACTTAGGCTACTTTCATGCATTTGGTTGTAGATGCTTCATCCATAACAATGGTAAAGATAATCTTGAAAAGTTTGACTCTAAATCTGATGAAGGCATTTTCTTAGGATATTCAACCTCTAGTAAGCTTATAGAGTATTCAATAAGAAGAGTCTAGTTGTAGAAGAATCCATTCATGTAGTCTTTGATGAGTCTTTAGCATCAAGTTCGGGAAAGATTGATGATGAGGAAGATACAAATTTACTTGAAAGAGGAATTGAAAAATTAGATGTATCTTCAGATCATGAACAAAAAGCAAAAGAAGAGGATTTACCTTTAGCCGATGTTATTGATACTGCTCATAATGATATATATCTGCCTAGAGATTGGAGATATGCTCATGATCATCCAAGGGATTTGATCATAGGTAATCCATCTCAAGGTGTAAGAACTAGATCGTTCATGAGAAATATCAATAATCATCTTGCTTTTGTATCTCAAATAGAACCTGAAACCATAGAAGAAGCTGAAAAAGATAGCAATTGGATGTTAGCTATGCAAGAAGAGTTAAACCAATTCACTAGGAATAAGGTATGGACTCTAGTAGACAGACCTAGAAACCACCCTATAATAGGATCTAAATGAGTTTTAGAAATAAATTAGATGAAAATTGTACAGTCATTAGGAATAAAGCTAGGCTAGTTGCAAAAGGATATAATCAGGAAGAAGGAATAGATTTTGATGAAACTTTTGCTCCTGTAGCTAGATTAGAAGCCATTAGACTATTGCTTGCATTTGCATGTCATATAAATTTTAACTTATTTCAAATGGATGTTAAAAGTGTTTTTAAATGGTTTTATAAATGATGAAGTTTATGTTGAACAATCTCCTGGTTTTTTAAGATCATGAATTTCCAAACCATGTTTTTAAATTACACAAAGCACTTTATGGTTTAAAACAAGCACCTAGAGCTTGGTATGATAGATTAAGTAAATTTTTAATTGAAAATAGATTTACAAGAGGAAATGTTGACAAAACCTTGTTTTTAAAAAGAAAAGAAATGAATTTATTGGTTGTACAGATTTACGTTGATGATTATCTTTGGTACTACTAACAATCTTCTTTGCCAAGAATTCGCTAAGTTAATGCAGGGAGAATTTGAGATGAGCATGATGGAAGAATTTAACTTCTTCCTTGGACTTCAAATTAGACAAGAGAAAGCTAAAATTTTTATCAACCAAGCAAAGTACACGAAGGAAATACTTAATAAGTTTGATATGGAATCTGCTAAACCTCTTGGCACGCCAATGAGTCCTTCATGCAAACTGGACAAAGATGAAGATGGTAAGAAAGTAGATCAAAAAATATTATCAAGGTATGATCGGATCTCTACTTTACTTAACTGCAAGTAGACCTGATATCATGTTTGCTGTTTGTCTATGTGCAAGATATCAATTTGAACATAAAGAATCACATTTTATTGCTATTAAAAGAATCTTTAGATATCTAAATGGAACTAAAAATGTAGGTTTATGGTATTCTAACACTTAAGTTAATTGCTTATTCTGATTCTGATTACGGTGGATGTAAATTAGATAGAAAAAGTACATATGGTGCATGCCAATTTTTAGGAGGTAACTTAATCTCTTGGTTTAGCAAGAAGCAAAATTTGGTTGCTCTATCCATTGCTGAGGCAGAGTATGTTGTAGCTGGAAGTTGCTGTGCTCAAATCCTTTGGATTAAGCAACAATTTGAAGATTATGGCATCACACTTGATAAAATTTCTATTAGATGTGATAATACTAGTGCAATCAATCTAACTAAGAATCTAATTCAACATTCTAGAACTAAACACATAGAAATTAGACATCACTTTATAGAGAACATATAGCTAATAATGATATTTGTCTTGATTATGTGAACACTGATGATCAATTGGCTGATATTTTTACCAAACCTTTGAGTGAGGAAAGATTTTGTTATCTTATAGGAGAATTAGGAATTTATGATCCTTTAGAATAATTTTCTGAAACTCTCAAGGATAACTATCTAAATTCTGGTAGATTTCTTGAAAATCTTTTACACTTTATTATGAAATTTATCTAGAAATTTGATTCATTGATTTCCCAATTATTAAGAAGAATTTATCTGGATTTTGATGATCAATTTGATTAGTTTCAGATCCTTGAAATTCATTTTTTTCACTGAAACTATTGTGGAGTCGACACCTTCAGTCTTGGAGTCGACACCTTACCTTTAGAGTTTTCTGTCTGCTCATTAGAGCCAACTCCGGCTTCTGCAGAGCTGACTCTAATTTGAGTGCTGACTGATTTTTTATTCAGAGCGATACCCCACTTTGCGGGAGTCGACTCTAAGTAAAAAATTATCACTTTATTAGGGCAGAGTCGACACTTCAAACGACCCAATCCCTCTTCAATCCCTTTCAAATCATTCTCCAAAGTATTCCAAACTTTTCCAAACTCTTCAAAATCCTTGATTCCAACCTCCATTGACCTCCATGGCTCCCAAAAGGCAAGGATCTATGTTTGGTGCGGCCGTTCCCACCGGAAGACGTTTCGTTCGAAGAACTGAGAGGCAATATTCTTCCAGTTCTTCGTCTTCCACTTCTTCTACTCCGGAGGCTTCTCCATCTTCCACCCGCGTAGACTTGTTCACCGGGAAGGTTATCACTACGGGAAGGAAGGTAGATTTTAATCTATTTGAATCGGAAGGTTTTTCTATAAGGAGACAAATAAAAGAAATGGGTTGGGAAAAGATTTGCTCACTAGATGTTCCGACCTACCCTGCCCTCGTGAAGGAATTCTACCGTAATTTATGTAGAGGGGAAGGAGGTCTTGTGAGTTTTGTGCGTGGAACCAAAGTGGTAATCACTTTAGAGTCGCTAGGAATCTTTTGGAGATGCTCACTATTGGTTTGACTGCATGTCAGCATGATGACAGAGGTCGAGCCCTGTCAAGGATGCTTGGGAGAGAAGTTTCTGAGTTTGAAGAGGTAATGGCAAATCAACTCAACCTGGAACTCAGATTACTTCATAATATTTGTGGTAGAATATTGTTTCCTAAGATTGGAAGGTTCGAGTATGTCTCGGAGCGAGACATTCTACTGATGGACTGTATCATCACTGGTCAACCAGTAAATTTAGCCAGAATGATGATTGGTTATATGGCAGAGGCAGCTACAAAGAAAAGATCTACACTGCCATATGGTATGGTTCTCACACTGGTATTCAGAAGTCAAGGTGTAAAGATAATGGAGAAAGAATTGCAAAGAAATCTCAGATATACTGACTACTACAACATCTCTACTATTCATAGAATGGGCTTCAAGAAAGTTAATGGCTAGTGGCAAAGGAGAGGACAAGAAGCCAGAGTTGAGGAGGCAAGAGATAAGGATGTCCCTGGACTGTCTACTGCTGGACCATCAGTTGCGGGACCATCTGTTGCTGGACCGAGCACTTCTTCACCCCCTCAGGTGGCATCGGGTTTGTTGGATGAGTCTGCAGGCTTTTCAGAGAGGCAGCTTGATCAGCTCAGGGCCTTATTGACTGAGCATGATTCAGAGATGAGAGATGAGATGAGGCAGCTCTCTGCTAAGCTTGATGTGATTGCATCTTCTTTGGACAGATCTGTGGATACCCTATCCACTAAGCTTCACAAGATTTTTGAAAGGCTGGAAGGGATCGCAGATGGATCTAGAGCTTATCTTGATGCTACTGGACAACTAAGAAGGGATATAGACTTTGCTATTACACAGATTGAGGATTTTCTTGAAGGCTTCAAGAAATCACAAAAAGATGAGATTATGAAGTTAATAGGTCATTTGAAGAGAATTGTCTACAAACACACTTGATTGACCTTCTACTTCCTATATTGATGCCTACCCAAGCCAACTCAAGTCAAATCCCATTTAGCCCTTAAGTTTCTGTCAAATCAAATTTAGCTTTTATATTATGTTGATAGCTTGTACTTAGGATATTTACTCCTTTGTATCTTGGTATATAATGTAATGTAATGTTTTGATGTAATGAAAAATGTTTGAATGATTGATACAATGATGGTTGCAATGAATGAAAGTCTTAGGATATTTACTCTTTTCTTCAATTATTCTGAATCTGAACATCACTTTAAAATTCTTTATATAATTGTTCTTTTTTACCTTTTTATGATAACAAAAAGGGGGAGAAAAGAAGTATTGTATATGCATAAGAGAAAGAATAAATGGTATCATGGAGAGAGAGAATGAGAATACATAAAATAAATATGCATAGAGAAAGGGGGAGTTACATTATGCAGGGGGAGAGCGTAATTTTTTTTAATATATATATAGTTCATGTTGATCAATTTTGCTTATCTTGAAACCATGGTTTATTTCTCAAATTGAACAAATTTAAAGTCTTGATAAAGTTTACAATGCTTATGAATTCTAATGCATATACTCAAAGTTTTTGTCATCATCAAAAAGGGGGAGATTGTTGACCCAATTATTAATTTTGATGATAAACAAAACTATTTGAGTATAACTCACGAAGTTACTAATGATTTTGATTAAGCATTTCAGTTTATAACTTGTTTAAATGATCAAAATCTCGAGAGAAATCAAGTTCGGAGTTTAATTCTAATGTCAAGGTAAGATTGTAGACATTAGAGTCGATACCTAGAATCATAGAGTCGACTCCAGAAAACGGCATGGACTAGAGTCGACATCTGGAACCTGTAGAGTCGACTCCAACAGAAAAATAGAAAGATGGATTTTCGGGTCTCAAATTAGAGTCGACACCTGAGGATTAGAGTCGACTCCAAAAGAAAAATGTGTCGACCCCAGAAAAGTTAGAGCAGACTCCAAATCAGGCTGTTTGGGGATTTCAAGTTAGAGTCAACCCCAGGAAAGTCAGAGCCGACTCCAGTTTGTCAGAAATGACTTTCAGATGTGTCAGAACGTCTCTAAACCTACGTTTTGCTTTAAATCTCAATGGCTATTACCTTATTTGTTCCTAACTTTTCTTCCATTTTGATTCTAACGGATAGTTTTCATCTATTCTTAGTATTGGAAGCATCTATTAAAGGATGATGGATGTGACCGTTTAAAATAGAGAGAAAAACAAGAAAAAGTAGAGAAGAAAAAGTAGAGAAAAATCTAAGAGAAAATCAGAGGAAAAATCAAAAGGAAAAATCGTACTGATTCTCTGAAAGAAAAGAGAGAAATCCCTAGTCTTCATACTTTCATTTTGAGGAGATTTCTAAGTTTGAAGAAGCAAACGAGTAAGCCCTAGTTCATGTTCTTCATCTGTTCTTCCGAGCTTCAAGAGAATACTCAAGGAAGATCCATTTCAAAAGCAAGAAAGAGGAGAAGAATCAAGCCACAGAGATCTACAAATCAGGCTTTTATTTCTATCTCTTTGGTTGAATAGTTAAATTATCTTATTTTGCTCATTTAAGGAGCAGTTATTGTATCAAACATTCTTGTTCTTCTTGTGGACTGAGTCAATCAGGTGATTGAATTAGTTGAGGCAGATTGCCTTGTACAAGCAGTTGCTTGTGTGTAAGGTTTTGTGCTGGTGAACCTTGAAAACCAGCTGGGTTCGTTGTGCGCCCGGGAAAACAACAAGTTTGAGTTGTGATCTTGTGAAACAACTCTGTTGTAATCAAGGTTGATTATAGTGTGGACCCAAGAGGTACTTAGGAGTGGACGTAGGTGTAGGTACACCGAACCACTATAAAATTACTGTGTTTGCAGTGGTTGTCTCTTTATCTTTTTTTCTTCATCTTCTTCTTGCATATTCTGTCTTAACTGTTGCATATTTATGATTTACTTTAAGTTGGGGTATTACTTCAAAAGTGTTTAAATTTTAAAAAGACCCAATTCACCCCCCCCTCTTGGGTTGCTATCTGGGACAACAGCAGGCCATCCGATTAGGCATGGGACCGTGGATTAAGCAGCTCTCTTATCCCAATGTTCAAGACCAGTGATCAGGCATCATCAGATTGGCGCGCCAGGAAGAGGGGAGGAAAGCAAAGAAGGCCCAAACCTTACAGTACACTTCTTTTTTCTCTCCCTCTCCCAACAATGGTGATGACACAAGCTCAGGATGCTTCAGTCAGTCACCCTGGGGGGTATCTTCCTCCAGCTAGGCAACAGGAGGCCAACCTCCCTGCCGCTGATCCTCCCATCATTTCCCCTCAACCGGAAGCGGCTGCCCCGGCTGCGGAGCAGCTAGCGACTCTCACCCGGCAAGTTCAGACCCTCACCGCCATGGTCCACGGACTTCAACAGCAGCAGTCCGTGGCCACCCAGCATCAGACTGCTCCCCTTGCCAGTTAACAGTCTGCAAGGGGAGGTTCTCCTCAACGAGAGGCCGGTCGTCGCCGGGCTTCTCCAAGGAAGCCTCTCCGTGAGCCCCTCAAGCAGCCGCGATCTCCAGATTATGGCCCGAGCAAGTTTCCTTCAGAGCCACACCGCCAGGAGGAACCAAAGCGGAAAATCCCATCTTCCGCATCCTTCTCCTTCTTCTTCATCCTTCAAGCCATCTCGAAGGGCCCCGACAATCAACCGCCAGGCGGAGGAGCGTCTGGACGAGTACAACCGGTGACTAGACGAGCTCACCAAGAAGATCAACAACCAACCGGAGGAGGAATATGACACCCGTCCTCCTTACACTCGTCGGATACTGGAAGAGCCCATCCCCTCCAGATTTCGATTCCCCCAGATAGATCTGTACGATGGTACGACAGATCCTTTTGACCATCTCGAGAGCTACAAGGCCATGATGCAAGTTCAGGATGCGTCAGACGCCCTTCTTTGCAAGGCTTTCCCTGCTACTCTACGGAAGGCTGCTTGCGCTTGGCACTCGCGCCTGTCCCTCCACAGCATCAACTCCTTTTGGGAGCTGGAAAAGGCCTTTCTAACACATTTTGATGCCTGCCGATGGATCCCGAGGGTCGCGGACAGCCTCTTCTCCGTGCGCCAGAAGGAGAGGGAATCGTTGCGGGACTTCGTGTCCCGGTTCAAAACAACTGCCCTTGAAGTCTACCATCTGGACGATGCGGTGGCAATGCTGGCGCTGAAGCGGGGACTCCTTCCATCCCGCTTCACCTTCTCTCTGGACAAGAAGCCCCCGGGTTCTTACTCCGACCTTCTCCTCCGAGCTCAGAAGTACATCCATGCGGATGAGGCCGACCTCACCCGCCGAAAATCATCAAGGAGCTCCAGCTGCAAACCTGCTTGCTCCGAGCCGAGCAGGCCCTCTCACCACCGGTGGCCTGATCTGCCTCGCCGATTCGACAATAGGCGTCGAAGCCCCGTCTCCAATAAGAGCAAGCTCACGCCTCTCCTCACCCCTCGATCCCACATCCTGATGGAAATCAAGGGTGAGCCTTACCTCCAGCGCCCTCCTCTTATAAAGAAAGGTCCTCCCCGTGATAAGAGCCGTTATTGCCTATTCCATCGAGACTACAGGCACGACACCGACAGCTGCTTCAGCTTGAAGCGCGCCATTGAGGAGCTTATCCAGAGCGGCTACCTCGGCAAATATGTCCAGAAGGGGCCACAACCGCTGTCGGCACTCATGGGACCCCCACCTGCTCAGGCTGCTATCGACAACACCCCCACGGAGCGGACAGTTGGAATGGTGTCTTAGGGAGCGGCTTCCTCATCCAAGCGGCCAAGAGGGAGGACGCACCGGGTAATGTAGTTCTCTGGAGGGGGGGGACCGGTGAATTTTGAGAATGTAAACAATAAAGGCATCGCCGTCTCTATGATGATCGCCAAGCATCCTGTAAAAAGGATATTGGTTGATAGTGGCAGCTCAGCCGACATCCTCACTTATGACGCTTTTGTTCGGATGGGATTATCTCTAGACTCTCTTCAGCCTGTAGCAACCCCTTTGGTCGGATTCACCGGGGATTCGGTAAGGGTTGAGGGTGAGATATCTTTGCCTGTGACAGCCGAAACACCGCCATGCCAAAGCACAGTGATCATGAAGTTCTTGGTTGTGCGGGTCCCTTTGGCATACAATGCCATTCTCGGACGCCCAGGCTTAAATCTATTGGATGCGATTATCTCCACCCAATGCCTGCTAGTGCAGTTCCCTACTAGCGAAGGTGTTGGGGAGATGAAAGGCGAGATCGGTTCAGTTCTACCCTGCTATCACACGGCGTCAAGCCCCTTGGAGGCCGAGCCGGTCCCAGAAGCACCCGACCCCAGGGAGTCCGACAAGAGAGGGGGGCCGACTGAACACCTCCTGACCTTTCCCCTTGGGGACGATCCGGCGAGGACCGTGCGTATCGGCGGACTCCTCCCCCGGAGGATCGTGATTGCCTCCTAACCTTCTTGCGGGCCAACTCAGACATTTTCACTTGGTCAGCGTCTGACATGCCCGGCATCCCTCCAGAAGTAATCACCCACAAGTTCAACATCGATCCGAAGCACCGTCCAATCCGCCAGAGGAAGAGGAGCTTCGCTCCCGAGCGGCAAAAGGCCATTGATGAGGAGGTTAACAAACTGCTCAGTGCCGGCCACATCCGAGAGGCGCATTACCCTAGCTGGTTGGCCAACGTGGTTATGGTGCGAAAGGCAAACGAGAGCTAGAGAATTTGCATCGACTTCACCGACCTCAATAAGGCATGTCCGAAAGACAGTTTCCCCCTGCCAAGGATAGACCAGCTGGTAGATTCCACCTCCGGCCATGAGCTCCTCAGCTTCATGGATGCCTTCTCCGGATATAATCAGATAAGGATGGACCCCAGTGATGAAGAGCACACATCCTTTGTGACAGAAAAGGGGATTTATTGCTACAAAGTGATGCCCTTTGGTCTTAAGAACGAGGGGGCAACCTATCAAAGATTGATGAATAGGATGTTTCAGGATCAGCTAGGTCGGAACATGAAAGTCTACGTGGATGACATGCTGACCAAGAGCATCCGTGCTTCTGATCATGTCTCCGATCTAGAGGAAACTTTCAGCAACCTCTGCCGCTTCTAGGTCAAGCTGAACCCCAAGAAATGTGCCTTCAGAGTTACGGCGGGCAAGTTCTTGAGTTTTATAGTGACTCAGCGGGGGATCGAAGCAAACCTAGAGAAAATCAGTGCTATAATTGACATGAGACCGCCATCCAGCAAGAAGGAAGTACAACAGCTAATGGGGAGGGTGGCGGCTTTAAGTCATTTCCTCTCCAAATCGGCCGAGAGGTGCTTACCCTTCTTCAAGGCCCTGTGGAAAGTAAACAACTTCGAGTGGACGGACGACTGCTAGAAAGCCTTCGATGGCCTGAAGGCATTTCTGTCTTCTCCTCCGCTCCTATCCAAACCAAGGGATGGGAAAAGTCTCTTCCTCTACCTAGCTGCTTCTTCGGAGGCCATTAGCTCAGTCTTGGTGCATCTCGACGCTGATGGAACCCAGAGGCCCGTTTATTATATGAGCAAGGTACTTCACGATGCAGAAGTCAGGTACTCCAAGACAGAAAAAATCATCTTCGCTCTGATCTTCTCTGCTTGGTGTCTCTGCCCTTATTTTCAAGCCCATCCCATTGTGGTGCTCACGGATCAGCCCCTCTGAGCCATCCTGGCTCGTCCAGACACCTCAGGCTGACTCACCAAGTGGGCCATCAAGCTAGGATAGTTTGACCTCTCCTTCTAAGCATGGCTGGCCTTGAAGTCCCAAGTCTTAGCCAATTCCCTAGTTGAGTGCACTTGGGCAGATGAGGAGACCAAGGAGGTTTCTGTGGAGCAGCACGAGCCTGAGCCGAGCGATGGTGGAGAAACCTGGATCCTCCATATAGATGGCGCATCAAACTCTCAGGGAAGCGGTGCCGATCTCATTCTCACCGGACTGGGTGGAGAGAAAGCAGAATGCACCCTGCGGTTTCTATTCAAAGCCACCAATAACCAAGCTGAGTACGAGGCCCTGCTGGCAGGATTACGGCTGGCCCAAGAATTTGGGATAAGGCGTCTCAGAGCTTTCATCGACTCGCAACTCATCTCCGAACAAATCAACAGAGAGTACGAGGCACGTGACCCTGCTATGACTCAATATCTGGGCAAGGTTCGACTCTTGGTCTCTAGGTTAGCTTATTTCAGCATCAGTTACATTCCCCGGAGTGAGAATGCCAAGGCCGACATTCTTTCCTGCCTGGCTACCACCACCAATGGCATCGCAAGAGACGCCTACATTGAGTACTTAGAAAGGCCCAGCATAGAAGATGGCGAGGAAGTCCTCCTGCTCACCCAAGAGCCTACATGGATGGATGCCTACGTCCACTATCTCACTGATGGCACCCTCCCCGATGACCACAATGAAGCCAAGCTGCTCAAGTGGAGGGCTTCCAAATTCGTCCTCCTAGACGGACGTCTATACAGGAGGTCATTCTCCTACCCCCTACTCAGATGTGTAGGACCTGCCGATGCCGACTACATCCTTAGAGAAATTCATGAAGGCATCTGCAGAAATCACTTGGGGGGCAGGTCCCTGGCCCAGAAGGCCCTTCGGCAGGGATACTTCTGGCTTACCATGAGGGAGGATGCCGCCAAACTAGTTCAGAAGTGCGATGGTTGCCAGCGCCATGCACACATCCAACATCAACCATCTACCCTGCTCAACTCGCTCTCAGCCCCCTGGCCCTTCGCCCAGTGGGGAATGGACATCCTTGGGCCATTCCCCCCAGCCTCGGGACAACGGAGATTCTTGCTAGTAGCCATCGACTATTTCACCAAGTGGGTCGAGATTGAGGCGTTGGCTAAGATCACCGAGAGTAAAGTCAAAGCCTTCTTCTGGAAGTCGATTATATGCTGCTTTGGCCTACCACACACCCTCGTCATGGACAATGGTTGCCAGTATAACAATGAAGCATTCAAGACTTTCTGTGACGAGCTAGGCATTCACCATTGATTCACCTCTATCGGCCACCCCCAGACCAATGGGGAGGCCAAGGTCATGAACCGTACCATTCTCAGAGGGCTCAGAACTCGGCTAGATGGATCAAAGGATCGATGGGTGGAGGAGCTCCCCAGCATGATATGGGCTTACCACACGACCCCCAGAGCCCCGACGGGCGAGACTCCCTTCATTCTCATCTTCGGATCCAAAGCTGTCATCCCTGTTGAGATCGGACTGCCCAGTCTACGCGTGGAGTCCTTCAACGAGGAAGACAATTCAACATTGATACGAGCCAACCTGGACTTTATCGACGAAGCACATGACCGGGCAAGGCTGTGTATGGCGACTTTCCATCAGCGGGCAGCCAAGTACTACAACGCCCGAGTTCGTCCCAAGGTCTTTTGCCATGGAGATCTGGTTTTAAGAAAGGCTGAGGTATCTAAGCCTACGAAGGGGGGCAAACTGTCCCCAACTGGGAGGGTCCTTACCGTATCACCGAGACACTCCACCGGGAGGCATACAGACTAGAAGAGCTGAATGGATAACCCATTCAGCGTACCTGAAACGCGGATAATCTCTATCGATATTATCAATGATGTATTCCCCAGAATACGGGCAATAAAAGGGTCCCTTCCAATGCCACAGCCTGCTCTTCCTTGCATTCAAGGACCAAATCTCGCTAAAGGAGCTCACCGGCATCGCGGCTAATGGGACACCACTCGGTCCGGCTAGGAGACGCCCCCGAGTCGGTTCAAGTCCCAAACAGCTCCGTACCTGGTTGAGTTGCCCCTCGGGCAGCACACAAACCCCGAGGCGGTTCAAAAGGAGCTCACCGGCATCGCGGCTAACGGGACACCACTCGGTCCGACTAGGAGACGCCCTCGAGTCGGTTCAAGTCCCTAACAGCTTCATACCTGGTCGAATCACCCCTCGGGCAGCACACAAACTCCTGGGGTAGTTCAAAAGGAGCTCATCGGCATCGCAGCTAACATGATACCACTCGGTCCGGCTAGGAGACGCCACCGAGTCGGTTCAAGTCCCTAACAGCTCCGTACCCGGTCGAGTCGCCCCTCGGGCGGCACACAAACCCCCGAGGTGGTTCTAAATGAGCTTGTCGGCATCGCAGCCTACGGGACACCACTCGGCCCTTGCACGAAGGTGCCTCCAAGGTGGTTAAGACCCTAAAGGCTCCGTACCCGCTGAGTCACCCCTCGGGCAGCACACAAACCCCTGAGGAGGTTCTAAAAGAGCTCGTCGACCCTCACGGTCTCCAAGTCTATCGAGTCGGCCCCGACCACCCCTGGTCGGCCCCACTCAGCCTCGACATCTCCAAGGTCAAGCTGAATTGGCCCAGAACTTCCTCGGTCAAGCCCCACTCGTCCCCAACGTTTTCAAGCCGATCTCGACGCTAAGTTGCCCTCGGGTTGCTCAAAGTCCTTAGAATATTCTAACACAGACAACCTCCTACGCTGCCGACTTACACCTCGAAGACGCATCTCAACATTGGCCAACCTAATACAATGGTTCGGCCACGGCATTATCAACATGCGCAACACTCAGAGTTAGGGTACATCCCAAAAGAAAGGTCCCCTCTCACCAATAGGTATGGGGTCCGTCTTATCGTTAGTCACACAACAAAGCATTCTTCCCAAGGAAAGAAGGAACAGACGAGGCAAAACACAAAGGTATTTTTGCAAAAAGCTCTTCTTCATTAACAATGGAAATGAAGTACAAAATTCGACCGGAGGCCGATTACAAAAATGAAGGAAAAAGAAAAACAAACGACAGGCCCTCAGGGTTCGCCCGGACCTGGCTTCTCCTCATCCTCCTCCTCCGCTGGCCCCTTGTCGGACTCCCTGGGCTGGATTTCCTCAAGCTCGGAGCTATCGATCTTGAGGGTCGCGGACACTTTGACCTTGCACATCTCAAAGCCCTTGACGTAAGCATCGAGGCTGGCCTCAAGGACTTCCTTTGAGAACTCCGGTGAGGCCTTATAGTTGCAGACGGCCTGCCCCGCCTCGGCCTCAGCTCGCTGTGCCCTGGCCTTGGCCTCCTGGGCTTGCGCCCCGACCTCCCTGGCTCGGCCCTTGGCTTCTTCGGCTCGTGTGTTGGCCTCGTCTGTGTAGGCCACAGCCCCAGCCTTCTCGTGGCCCGCCTCAACCGCCGCCTTCTCCGTGGCAGCTGCTCTCTCCACAGCAGCCCGAGCCTCATTTCACACCGCCCTGGCCTCCTCCTCGGCGCGTTGAAGCTGGCGGACCAGCTCTTCATTCTGTGCCACGGTGGCCTTCAGCTGATCCGAGACCAGCTCCAATTTGGCCTCAGCTGCGGATGCCCGACCACTCTCGGCTTCGGCCCAGCATTCCGCCTCCCTTATTCGGCCGCCCAGGTTCTCCTTCCGAGCCTTGGCCTCCTGATGAAGTCAAGCAAGGCTCTGGGACTACACCATGCTCTCCTTCTTGTACCTGTCGGCCCATGCCATAGCCTTTGTGAGCGCATCCGAAGAGTGGACCACCGCCTCACGAAGGCCGATTGCGCCGTTGGCCATCTGCAGCAAGGGGAACATGTTAACCACAAAAGATTGAAGCATCAAAAGGCACGTCCAAAAACAGAGAGAACTCAGAAGATTACCTAGACAATGGCAACGATCACCATATCCAAAAGCGCGGAGTGGCTCAATCCCCGCGTCTCCTCCTCAGACTCGGCAGTCCGAACTCTCGACAAAAGATGGGCGGCTTCCCCAGCATCCGTCATTGAGTTGAGCCTAGGCGCCGGCCGAGCCGGCCCCTCCTGCGGGCTCTCAACCCGAGGACGAGTCGGGTGGCGCACCAACCGTTGGGATGAGCTCTTTGGCCCATCCCTCTGCTCCCTGGTCACCTCCACCCCAGCATTGGATTTTTTGGCGATTGGCTCCCTCTCTTCGGCAGTTGGGGGAGCCCTCTCCGTCTTCGGCTTGGTGGCAGCCGGAGGGCTGACAATGACTGTCACATGCCCCACCTTGGGCGCATCAGCGGCGGCAAGGGCTTCCTCTTCAAGATCCACGATAACCACGGCTGCTTCAGTAGTGACCGGGATCTCTCCTTCTTCTACTCCGGTCCCGGTTGGCCCTAGGACCACTCCTTCAACCGACGCTTCCTCGGTCGGCTTCTCCACGGGTATTGGAGCCTTGGGGACTCCGATGGCTTGGGTTGGCCTGGCCCGCTCCCCTCTTCGAGCCTTCTTCGCCGGCCTTGATGCTTCTCCAGTCGCCGGCCTCTTTTGTTTCAAGGCGGCTTCGAACGCACCGGCGAAAAACTTCATCGCTGCATCCAAAAACGAGAAGCGTTAGCAACAGCGTATAGCAATTTTTCAGTCGAGACAGAAGGAATCGGACGTCGTGCTCACCAACCGCCAGGGCCAACTCGGCTTCTACCAGGTTCTCCTCGGACAGGAGTTCCTTGCAACCAGGTATTTGGTAGTTGGACAATTGGGTGAAAAGTTTCCTATCTCTCTCCCCCACAGTGGCATTATCATTGGAGCTGGTGTCTGGCTCCATCCAATCGGTCCTCACCCCCTCGACATGGGCAAAAAAGAAGCGGGGTTTCTATCCCCTAATTTTGGATGGGAGACCTAAGGGGAAGGCCCTACCCGGCCTGGCAGTGAAAGCCCACCAGGCCCCCTCACCTTGGCGGTGGAGCTTGTAGAAAGCCCGGAACAGTGACAACCCTGGCCGGGCCTCCTGAAAGTAGCAAAGAATGACAAAGGCACAGATGATCCGAATCAAATTCGGAGTCAACTGTGCTGGCGCTAATCTATACCTATCTAAAAGGTTCAGAAAAAAAGGGTGGAAAGGAAGGCGCAGTCCACACCGGAAGAACTCCTCGTATAGAGCAACCCGACCAGGGTAGGCGGAGGTCACTCTATCTTCGGGCCTCGGCGCAGACAGGTGGATGAAGCTGGGGATCATGTACTTAGCCCTAATGGCCTCTACGTCTTCGAGGGTCACGGTTGAGGCCACTCCGGACGGACCTGCTGGATCAGAACTCACCGCCAGAGGTTTTCCCAGATGGCGGGAGGACACAGGAATTGCCCTAACATGGGAGGATGGGGTGGACGGAGGCCCGGTCACTGTTGGTCGACCGCGGATGACGATTCCGCCTACCGGACAAGGAACCTGATGGGCTAAGGAGGTCTGATCTTCACTATCGGAATGGGAAGATTCAACTACATGCCTCTTACCCTCACTAATGGCACGACGGTCCATGGATGAAAATGAAAGATGAAACTAACCTGGAAATCAAAGGGAATTTGAAGACAAAAGGGCTCAAGTCGCAGAAGAACTCAGAAGAAGGAAAGCTGGAAGAAAACAATGGCAATGTAAAAGATTTCCTTAGGCCCTTGGGGCGCTTTTATACCCCCATCTCCGAACGACGATAATCGAGGCCCCGCCACGTGCGCGCTCCTATTGCGCCACGAGCTGTCCGCTAAAAATCTTGCTATGCCCGAGACGTGCCGCCTCGATTCGCCCAAAGGAGCATGATCCCCGACCAATCGCGGGGCATAGAAAATGGAGAAGCAATGATAACCTTTACCTTTTTTCCATTCCCCCAATAGGCTTCCTCTTCGAGACGTCCGGCGCTAGCGTCAGCTCCCACCTACCGAATGATTGTGGAAGATTTTCTAAGCGACACTGCCTCGGGACGATGCGCCAGCTCACCAAGCTATTAAAAGCGCACTAAAGAGCAATCATTTTTTGAATTTTCGCGCCCCTCTCGCCCAAAGGGCAGCGGGCGCGTGGCCCTTCGCGCTCAAGGGCAGGGGGGCATCTGATGTGGCTGACGTAGCCACGAGGGCAATTATGGCAAAATCAAAATCTTAAGGCGGCCTGCCCCGGCATCTCCAAGTCGGCCAAGTCGGCCCCGACCTTCCTTGGTCGGCCCCGCTCGACCCCAGCATCTCTGAGATGGCCAAGTCGGCCCCGACCTTCCCTAGTTGGCCCCGCTCGGCCTCGGCATCTCCAAGTCGGCCCGACCTTCCCTGGTCGGCCCCGGTATCTCCGAGTCGACCAAGTCGGCCCCGACTTTCCCTGGTCGGCCCCACTCGGCCCCGGCATCTCCGAGTCAGCCAAGTCAGCCCCGACCTTCCCTGGTCGGCCCCGCTCGGCCCCGGCATCTTCGAGTCGGCCCCGACCTTCCCTGGTCGGCCCCGGCATCTCCGAGATGACCAAGTCGGCCCCGACCTTCCCTAGTCGGCCCCGCTCGCCCCGGCATCTCCAAGTCGGCCAAGTCGGCCCCGACCTTCCCTGGTCGGCCTCGCTCGGCCCCGGCATCTCCGAGTCGGCCAAGTTGGCCCTGACCTTCCCTGGTCGGCCCCGCTCGGCCCCGGCATCTCTGAGTCGGCCAAGTCGGCCCCGACCTTCCCCGGTCGGCCCCGCTCGGCCCCGGCATCTCCAAGTTGGCCAAGTCGGCCCCAACCTTCTCTGGTCGGCCCCGCTCGGCCCCGGCATCTCTGAGTCGGCCAAGTCGGCCCCGACCTTCCCTGGTCAGCCCCGCTTGGCCTCGGCATCTCCGAGTCGGCCAAGTTGGCACCGACCTTCCCTGGTCGGCTCTGCTCGATCCCGGCATCTCCGAGTCGGCCAAGTCAGCCCCGACTTTCCCTGGTCGGCCCTGCTCGGCCCCGGCATCTCCGAGACGGCCAAGTCGGTCCCGACCTTCCCTGATCGGCCCCGCTCGGCCCAGGCATCTCCGAGATAGCCAAGTCGGCCCCGACCTTCCCTGGTCGGCCCCGCTCGGCCCCGGCATCTCCGAGTCAGCCAAGTCGGCCCCAACCTTCCCTGGTTGGCCTCGCTCGGCCTCGGCATCTCCGAGTCAGCCAAGTCGGCCCCGACCTTCCCTGGTCGGCCCCGCTCGGCTCCGGCATCTCCGAGTCGGCCAAGTCAGCCCCGACCTTCCCTGGTCGGCCCCGCTCTGGCATCTTCAGGTCAGCCGAGTCGGCCCTGCTCAGCCTCGGCGCCCTCCGGAGGGTGAAGGCTGTCTCAAGTAGACCCCAGAATAGTCCTAGCTGTCCATGCCGTCGTCCTTCTGACCCGCGCCGCCTAGCATCCCCAGTCCCAACTACCCACAGGTCATGCCGCTGATGGGACTGGACCTAACTACCTGTCAGCCCCACTGGCTGATGGGACGTAGCTCACCAACCATCGTTTTTCCTCTCCGATGGGACAGGACCCACCAACCAGTCCGAGTTCATGCAACCCCACAAACCCCACGGACATTCCTTTCTTACGGAATCCCACGTGGTTGTGCAGGTGTCAACCCCCTATAAAAGGGTAAGTCCACTAGGAATAAGGTACGCAAACTCATATGCTCGCTACCCTGATACTCAGAAAGGAACTCCCCTCTTTTTGAGGACTCATTTTTCTTCTTCGAGCTCGTCTGAGCTCTCCCTTAGCTATGACTCCGGTTACTGACTTGAGCGTCGGAGGGTTCCCATCAGAGCACCCCTCCGGTCTTGGACTTTTTGCAGGCCATCCGATCAGGCGTGGACCGTGGATTAAGCAGCTCTCTTATCCGACGTTCAAGACCAGTGATCAGGTGTCATTACGTGGCGTTGTCTTCTGGGACACGTCATTTTGCTAGAGTGTAGCACGAACGCTTGCACATGTGTGGATGCAAATAAATGTACCAAGCGGCATATTTTGAGCTTTGCACTTTACACAAACCACTAAGGAAACTTAGCATATAAAAAACTCATCCTCTTTGTAAGTTTTCAATGTGAAACTTTTCTTTTTCACATAGAACACATATACACAATGTGAACAAAAACCCAACAACTCCAACCTCATTCAATTAATTAAATATTATTATTTTTGATCTCTGCTCCAACTTGCTATAGAAACACCAAGAATGTTGGCAAGGTCCTGTTTGTGGAAAATAAGAAGAAAAAGAATCCAATTTATGCTTAATAGTGAAATATGTACAATAATCTATAGCATCAGTATTAATGCGATCAATATTTGCATTACAGAGAAAATGAACTGTACGATGGATTAAGCTCATTAAATGACATATTACACACAAGGCATAATAAAGTATTCTGATACAAAACTGTAAAAAACATATAGCCATTGGTGAGAGGACAGAAGTTGGCCGATTCTAAAGAGATAGTTAGTTGTAGCCATCAGCAAGAGGACATAAGCCAGTGCACTAGGAGGGGAAACGGAGGTGGTTAATTGTGGTTCAAAATGTTTGAGCCGTGACTCCTGCAACAGAAGAATTTGCCCATTGGTTCGATCTCTTGTTTTTACAAAATCATTCATCTGAATTTTAAAAGTACTAGTAATCCTTCCTGAGAATCTTTTTATCAGTGATACATTTTTGCTAGTAGTTTCAAGTCATGAATAAATGCTATTTTCTTTTTTTAAAAAAAGTTATCAAGTTGGATAAGGCCCGGCTACAAGTTGAAATAAAACCTAGGTCAATGCCTTAATAGCTATCATCAGTATTCATCTTTAAGATTTTTGTTTGTGAACTTCTACATGCTACCGTGGAAGATAACCATTGCTAGCATATATTAATAAAATTACAACAGTAGAATCATATATTTAGTATTTTCTTTTTAATAATATACAATGCATATGCCACAAAACTAATTTAGTGGTATTGAAGACGCCGAATATACAAACTTGATGAGATAACATGGTTATTAAATATTTTATATGAAAGAACGAAAGCAAAGAGACATACCACTCTATTGGCAGCAGTGGAAGCAATAGCTCGTCGGCCGTCGAGGGCTATCAGAGTCCTCAATGCGTCCACACTCCTAAGCCGCGGTGCCGGAAGAAGGAGGAGGAAGAGCCCTTTGGTTACCTCTGTGTCCTTCTCTCAGAAGACCTCTCCCCAAAAGACACCTTCGGTCTTATATTTAAAGGAGAGCAATGGATAAGCCAGAGGTTTATCTTCCGAAGAGTCCCCTAGATTTTGAAAAGTCTCAGAGTTACGAAGAGTCTTCTAGGACTCTTGGGATTTCGAGTGGACGTATTAATTAGCACCCAGGCCAACAATACGTATTAATTAGCACCCAGGCCAACAATCTCCCACTCGTCCACACAAGAACATAATAACCTCCTCTCTCAACTTGCAGTGCGGTGGCATGTGCGACCCCACGAAACTCACACACAGTGACATATAGCGGATAAACTGCATTAAGTTAATAAATAACTAACGCAGTGAATTTTATGAATTTTCACGGGATGCCTGTAGATACCCAGTTTGTCGTGCTTGGGAATGGTCTGCGTGAGCAAGTTTTTGGTGTAGGAGCATATCGTGTTACGCTTCGTGGTGGACATGTGTTGATCCTACATGATGTTTTGTATGTCCCTTATATCTGGTGTAATCTTTGTTCTGTTCTTGCCCTGTTGGCACTTGGTTACACTTTTAGTTTTTCTGGTGACCGTATGTCAGTCTATCTGGATGGTGTTTTGTCCTTTTGTGGATATTTATCATAAGGGTTCTTTAGACTTGATGTTGAATTGTGTGCTTCTTTCTCCTCTTTTTCTTGTGCTTCTATTCCTGCTGTGATGATAGTTTTCTTTGGCATGTCAGACTTGGTCATGTGGGCCAAGATAGGATGGCACGTATGGCTAAAGCTGGGCTATTAGGCCCTCTTACCAAGATAAGTCTACCTGTGTGTGTCTTGTCTAGCAGGAAAGGCAACAAGAAAGCCTTTTGGTAAGGCTACTAGGGCCTCTCATCCTTTAGAGCTAGTTCACTCTGATATCTGTGGACCCATGAGTGTCAAGGCGCGACATGGCGCTTCCTATTTCCTCACATTTATAGATGATTTTTTGCGATTTGGGTATGTGTACCTAATCTCCCACTGCTATGAAGCGCTGGATTGTTTCATACGATTTTTAGCTGAGGTAGAAAATCAGAAGGAGAGGTCTTTGAAGACTCTCCGGACTGATAGAGGTTGCGAATATCTATCTGAGCAATTCAAGCGGCTCTGTGAGGAAAAGGGGATTTGCAGGCAGCTTTCCATCCCTGGGACACCACAACAGAATGGAGTTGCCGAGCGTCGCAATAGGACTTTACTAGACATGGTTAGGTCGATGATGGCGCAAGGCAATCTTTCAATCAGTTTTTGGGGAGATGCGCTGTTGACTGCTGCCTACATTCTTAACCGTGTTCCTAGTAAAATAGTACCCTCCACTCCATATGAGTTATGGCATGGCAAGCGACCCTCTGTGGATCATTTGCGCCCTTGGGGCTCAGCAGGATATGTTCACAATACCTCCCATAAGTTGGGAAAGCTGGGTCCTAAAGCCAGCAAAAAGGTCTTTATCAGGTATCCTGAGAATTCGAAGGGTTACGTGATGTATGGTGCACATCCTGATGGAGGGTTGACTGAAGTGGAGTCCAGAGACGTGGAGTTTCTAGAGAATGAATTCCCGAGCATTGGTGAAATTAGAAAGGACCTGTCTCTGTATGAGTTACAGGAGGACCTTCCTACTATCTCTGACGAGGGAGGAGATTTTTGACCTATCTCAGAGATCGCAACAGATAGTGGGAATGCTAGACCCAATGGGAGTGTCGCACCAGACAGTGGAAGCGCACAAGCTGAGCCTAGTAGGAGCTCACCTATGAGGGTTGATGCACCACCTGAGAGCGGTCTTCAGGGTCCAGATCCGTAGTTACGGAGAAGCAAACGTGGTCATATTCCACGACGATATTTTGGGATCGAAGGGAATGTGTTTCTCTGCACTCCGTTGGATCCAGATGAGCCTGCTTTGTTGAAGAAGCGCTCGATTCACCTGCTCATTGTGAGTGGCAAGCTGCTATGGAAGATGAGATGATATCGATGGCCAAGAATCATGTGTGGGACTTGGTTGACCTTCCGCCTGGGTGCAAATCTATAGGAAATAAGTGGGTTCTTAAGATAAAGCGCAAGGCTGATGGTCAATTGATAAGTACAAAGCTCGTCTTGTGGCGAAGGGCTATACCCAGAGGGAGGGTGTAGACTTTGAGGAGACATTTTCTCCTGTGGTGAGATTTGCCTCTATTCGCATGATCCTAGCTATTGTAGCTCATTTAGATTTGGAGCTACATCAAATGGATGTTAAAACAACATTTCTTAATGGAAGCCTGGATGAAGAGATCTATATGGATCAACCCTTGGGCTTTGTGACCAAAGGACAGGAGGGCAAAGTGTACTGCCTTAGAAGATCATATATGGTCTCAAGCAGTCATCTAGGCAATGGTACCTCAAGTTTCATGAAGCCATTACAGTTTCATGAAGCCATTACATCGATTGGCTTAGATATGATTGAGGAGGACCACTGTGTGTACATTAAGAAATCAGACGATGGGATTCTGATCTTGGCGTTGTATGTAGATGACATCCTAATTGCTGGGAGTTCTATTGGAGTGATCAATGCCACTAAGGAGTGGCTGTCCTCTGTCTTTGAGATGAAGGATATGGGTGAGGCAAATTTTGTGCTGGGAGTGAGGATCCTAAGGAATCGTGCTAAGAGGTTCTTGGTTTGTCACAAGAAACGTATATTGAGAAAGTCTTAGAACGATTCCGAATGCACTATTCTAAACCCGTTGATACCCCAATAGAGAAGGGTTGTACTTTAAGCATCGATCAGTGCCCTAGAACTAATGAGGAGAGAAAAAAGATGAGCAGGATTCCCTATGCTAGTGCAGTAGGCACTACAAGAAAATTTAAATATAGCGACGCCCCAATAGAGAAGGGTTGTACTTTAAGCATCGATCAGTACCCTAGAACTGATAAGGAGAGAAAAAGATGAGCATGATTCCCTATGCTAGTGCAGTAGGCACTACAAGAAAATTTAAATATAGCGACACCCAAATGCATCGCTAAACATCCTATAGCGACGCATAGCGACGCAATTGCGGCGTTGCTACGATGGTCGTCGCAATCTCAATTTGTCGCAATTGCGTCGCTTAACAGCGACTCTTTCAATAATGCGTCGCAATATATTGCGATGCAATTAAATGCGTCGCAATATTGCGACGTAACATACATGCGTCGCTAATTTTAAAAATAATTTTAAAATATTTGCGATGAAAAACCTTATCGCAATTGAGTCGCTAATTAATTTATTTATTTTTTTAAAAAATTTAATTAGTGACGCATTAGCGACTTAAATTGCGTCGCTAATATTTCTAAATTATTATTATTAAATATTGCGATGCATTTAGTTGCATCATAATATTTAATAATAATATTTTAAAAATATTAGCGATGCAATTTCAGTCGCTAACGCATTGCTAATTAATTTTTTTTAAAAAAATAAAATATTAAAAATTAAAACGGTTAATACAATTTCGTTACATTTAAATATTGATCGAAACATTCTTCACTCATATTGATCCAAACAATAATCATTCAATTTCTAAAAATAATTAATATATTAAAATTTTGAAGTTTTCATGTACAAAATATAAAAAGTAAAAAAAAATACATCAAGAATCCGTGCGATCACGTGAAGGTTGGAAACCCTACGATATGCGGCTAACCATATCCTGTAACTGACGCATCTGATCACGCACGTCTACAAGCTCCTGCTGATGGCCTCGCATACTGCTCGAACTCGTGCTCGAACTCCTGCCAAACCTCCTGCCGAACCTCCTGACGAACCTACCGAACCTCCTCCGTAATAGATCTTCGAATGTTGTCTAAACGCTCGGCAGGAATATCACCAGAATATCGAGAGCTGGAGGCATGATAGGAAAATATGCAGAAGCTCTAGTGCCCAGACCATAGACCCTGCGGTCTCGCGGCTGGGCACCAACAGCCTCCAAAAACACACGTTGACTCTCCTTGCTGAGAGTTCGACGAGCGTCTCCCCATCAGTGAAGTCGACCTGGGATGCCTGGGAGTGAAGCTCCTCGACTCGTGTCTTTGAATTATAAAATCAACAATAAATGAATCAATAAATTTCTCTAAATAAAATTTTAAAAATTAAACAGATACTACATAAAGCTAATTTCTTACCGCAACTCCGTGATCGCGTATCGACCCAGGAACCGTCCCTCCTGGTGTGTGTCGCCCTGAATAGACGAAACTCACCAGGATCTCCGCCCTCCTGCTCAGACTATAACAATAAAAAAATTGATATTAATACAAATATTTGTAAATAACTAAATTAGTAATTAAATTATTTATGTTTTCTTACCATACGGCATCTGTGCTCCTGAATCGAAATGGAGCCCGAAGTGTGGCGGGAGAGACCCGTGCCAGGACCGCCCTCTCGGATCGGCGGTTCGTGTGGCTGATGCGGACCTCCTGCGCCAGCCATCGGACTGCCAGGCCTGCTGCCACTCGTGCCAAATACCCTCTGGCACATGCGTAGGACGGTGACCGATGACCTCCAACGATGAAGCATGTCGGAGTATCGGCGTCCCGTAAGAGCCTCCCATGCTGCCCTAATGGCATCATGGCTGGCAGGGTCCCACGTAAACTTTTTCTGCATTAAAATAAATAGTTAGTTTTAGAATTTATTAAGATTAAAAAATTTATATTAGGGATAAATTGTATTTAATAAGTTTACCTAAAACTCAGAAAAATAAAACTCCCTCGTGGCTACAGATACGTGGCGCCAATCGTAGCCATTGGGATCTGCACGCCTCTAAATAAGGAGCTGATGTGGCTCGATACATGATGCTGCTCAATAAATCTGTTAAAAATGCATGTTTATAAGTAATTGACTTAAAATATAAACATATATTTTAATTAGTATATACTTACAGCCCATGAGCATCCAGTCGAAGTACGGTGCGGCCGATGGTGGAAGAACTCTCGGAGGTATGTGCCGATCGGCTGGATGGTAATACCAATGCAGGATCATCGCTGATTGCTGAAGAGATCGAAGGTTTACGATGTATGGAGATCCGAACTCTCCATCTCCAAAGCTCATGTGATCTGATGCAGTAGGGCTACGTCCCATGCTCACTCCATATGTCGTCGGTAGATCTACCTCTGCTCGTCATACTGAAAATACTAAAGATTCATGCAATTAAATTATGATTAATGATTGACTATGTAAAAATTTAACACTTATAAAATAAAGTTGAATTTAAAAAAACCTCTATGTTTAATCGGTGTCATTTATTTCGTGAAATGTTGGTTCAACATCCGATGCCGTATCGGACTGCGATTTAGTTTCATTATCATCGAAGAAAACCGAACATTTGCATCCGCAATTTCTTGGACATCACCATTTGGATCTCTAAGTGATGTTTCAGGAGCCCTTGTATCGTCCTCAATTGCATGCATTTCCATCTCATCCTCTTGAAATGCAGGGCACTCGGCTGATTGACTTGATGAACTCTCCTCTAATACGATTATCGAACGTGGGACGATTTTAGAAACAGCCCACCAATCTCGCTTGTCGTTGCGCAAACTTGGATATCCGCAGTAAAACACTTGCTGAGCTTGGGATGCAAGGATGAATGGTTCATATTTCTAATCTTCGTCGATGGTTCACTTCAACCAAATTGTAGTCGTTATGAACCCTTTTGCCCACGGGAACTATCGGATCGAACCAATTGCAACGAAATAATATGGTTCGTTTCATAAGCCAACCGGGATATTCAACTTCAACCACCTCTACTAACTTTCCGTAATAATCCTGCATATTTGCTCCAACACTTTCTCCTTTAACACACACGCCCCAGTTCTGCATGCCTCTTGAAGCTGCTAATCGTTCAATCTGAAATTTGTACCCATTAACAAAATAGCCAGTAGAGGTTGTTATGGTTTTCAATGGCCATTGCGATAGACATTTAATGAAAATATTGTCGGTTGTGGACCATGGACCGTTTACCTATAAATTAATAAGCTATTCACAACCAATTCGAAAAATAAAAGCCATTATTGAAATTGATTGAGTGATACTACTCATAAATTCATAAAACCAGTAAGCGAACTCCGTTTCTAACTTCTGCCCAATTGCAACTTGACTGATGTCGGGATTCATCTGTCGTTGTCTATCACAATACTTCCTTATGGGATGATAAGGATTAAAACTTATGTTAGCAATTAAATATTATGATATATTGTAATTTAAATTAGAAGTTTCAATTAAGCATTGAAGTATACACTTACTCAATATATGGATCGACTTCTCTACAGTTCATTAGGATGTAATAATGTGCTTCATTATACTCCATATCGCTAAGATTTCTTGACTTCTGCCCCCCAAATGAACGGCCGATACATTTAAAAATTGATATTCTACCGTCATTAGGTTCTCCTT
>UESW01001556.1:152286-280951 GCA_900491605.1 Calamus simplicifolius | reverse complement strand
TCTTAAAATTCTTTTAACAGCTATTAAATGTGATTCTTTAGGTTCAGATTGAAATCTAGCACATAAACATACTGAAAACATAATATCTGGTCTACTTGCTGTTAAATAAAGAAGGGATCCGATAATACCTCGATAATACTTTTGATCAATCTTTTTACCTTCTTCATCTTTGTCTAGCTTGCATGAAGGACTCATTGGAGTTCCGAGGGGTTTCATTGTTTCCATACCAAACTTTTTGAGTAGTTCTCTTGTGTATTTGGTTTGGTTGATAAAGATTCCCTCCTTGCATTGTTTGATTTGGAGTCCAAGGAAGAAGTTGAGTTCTCCCATCATGCTCATCTCGAATTCTCCCTGCATCAACTTTGCAAATTCTTGACAAAGAGAATCGTTAGTAGCACCAAAAATAATGTCATCTACGTATATTTGTACTACAAGCAAATCTTTATTTTTCTTTTCAAAATAGTGTTTTATCAACATTACCTCTTGTAAAATCATTTTCTATTAAGAATTTACTTAACCTATCATACCAAGCTCTAGGTGCTTGTTTCAAACCATATAAAGCTTTGTGCAATTTAAAAACGTGATTTGAAAATTCATGATCTTCAAAACCTGGTGGTTGTTCTACATAAACTTCTTCATTTATAAATCCATTTAAAAATGCGCTTTTACATCCATTTGAAATAAGTTAAAATTCATATGACATGCAAATGCAAGTAATAATCTAATGGCTTCTAATCTAGCTACAGGTGCAAAGGTTTCATCAAAATCAATACCTTCCTCTTGATTATATCCTTTTGCAACTAATCTAGCTTTGTTTCTAATTACTATGCCATTTTCATCTAATTTATTTCTAAAAACCCATTTTGATCCTATTACTGAATGATTTTTAGGTCTTTCAACTAAAGTCCATACATTATTTCTAGTAAATTGATTTAATTCTTCTTGCATTGCTAACATCCAATTATTATCTTTTTCAGCTTCTTCAATAGTTTTGGGTTCAATTTGCGATACAAATGCAAGATGATTACTATATTTCTCATGTATGATCTAGTTCTTATTCCTTGAGATGGATCACCTATAATCAATTCCTTAGGATGACTATGAGCATATCTCCAGTCTCTTGGAAGATCTATATCATTATGATCATATTGACATCATCGTCCTTATGTGAATCATCATCTTTAGCTTCTTGCTCATGATCTGAAGATACTTCAATATTAAGTTTTTCAAGATCTTTTTCAATTATGTTTGTATCTTCCTCATCATCAAGCTTTTCAGAACTAGATGCTAAAGACTCATCGAAAACTATATGAATGGATTCTTCAACTACTAATGTTTTCTTGTTAAATACTCTATAAGCTTTACTAGTTGTTGAATATCCTAAGAATATTCCTTCTTCAGATTTAGCATCAAATTTGCCTAAATTGTTTTTACCATTATTATGAATAAAATTTACATCCAAATGCATGAAAGTATTTTATATTTGGTTTTCTTTCATTCCATAATTCATAAGGTGTTTTCTTTAATATTGGTCTTATTAATGCTCTATTTAAGATGTAACATGCTGTGTTAATTGCTTCCGCCCAAAAATACTTTGGTAAGTTGCTTTCGCATAGCATGGTACGGGCCATGTCTTCTAAGGTTCTATTTTTTCTTTCAACTACACCGTTTTGTTGTGGAGTCCTAGGGGCTGAAAAGTTATGATTAATTCCATTTTCAGAACAAAAACTTTCAAATAAGTGATTTTCAAATTCAGTTCCATGATCACTTCTTAGAGACACTATGGTAGTGTTTTTCTCATTTGTGACTTTCTTGAAGAATTTCAGAAATATCGAGAAAGTCTCATCTTTGAGCTAAAAACATCACCCAAGTGTACCTAGAGTAATCATCTACAATCACTAAACCATATTTCTTTCCTCCTAGACTTGTGGTTCTAGTTGGTCCAAATAGGTCCATGTGAAGTAGCTCTAGAGGCCTAGAAGTTGAAACAGAGTTTTTAGATTTGAAAGAACTTCTAGTTTGTTTTCCAAATTGACATGCATCACAGATTTTATTATTTTCAAAATCTAACTTAGGTAAACCTTTAACTAAATCCATCTTAATTAGTTTTGAAATAAGGTGTGTGCTTGTGTGACCTAATCTACGATGCCATAACCATCCAATATCATTTATGTTAGCATTGTCAGCAATTAGGCAATGACTACTTTCAGATAATTTGTCTAAGTCAACTAAGTACACATTGCCATGTCTATAACCAGTAAAAACAATGCTATCATTAATGGAATCAGACACTATACAAATAGAAGATTTAAATGAAACATTAAAGTTCTTATCACATAGTTGGCTTATACTAATTAAATTGTGCTTTAAACCATCAACATAAAGTACATTATCAATAAATATAGATGGAGTTATGCGAACTTTACCAAGGCCCATAATTGACCTTTACCGTTATCGCCAAACGTCACAACTCCACCTTTCTTTTCTTCTAGGGTGATGAATTCCTCTTTGTCACCCGTCATATGTCTTGAGCAGCCACTATCAAGATACCACTTTTTCTTTGATCTTTTGGCTACAAGACATTCCTGCAATATAATCAAACTTTATGTTTAGGTACCCAAGCTTTCTTGGGTCCTTCATGGTTAGTAGCAACAAAAATTGTTCCTTTCGGAACCCATATTTTCTTTGCTTTAACATTTAACTTGTTGTTATTATTTAACGTTTTGCATTCAAATGATTTATGACCTTTTTCATTGCATTTAAAACAAGTTATATTACTTTGGTTGGCTTTTACAAAAATATTCTTTAAAGATTTTTGTTTCCTATACGTATTATAACCTAGGCCAGCTTTATCGAAAACAGCTTTTTGATTATCTAAAATCATGTTTAGTTTAGTTGAACTTAAGGTGAATTTCTCAACAATGTCTTTATATTTTATAACTTCTTTCTTTAATGAATCATTGTCTTTAACTTGATGTTCTTTTTCTAAGGCTAAGGTTTCTAATTGATCTTTTAAATCTTTTGTTGAGTTTTTAGTTTCAGATTTCAACAAATCTATTTCTTGATTAAAATTATCTCTTTCTTTGCTAAGTTCTTCTTTTTCATTAGTTAAGTTCTTAACTTCTAAAGCTAATTCATTTTTACTTTTAACTAAGCTAATATTGTCATTTTTCAAAAACTTATACTTCTTTTTCAAAGATTTAAAATCAATCATAAGTTCATTGAAAGCCTCAAACATTTCATCAAAAGTGAATTCATCATTTGAGTTTTCAGAACTTACCTCATTGTCGTTGTCGTCGTTGTTGGCCATGAAGCAGATATTAGCAACTTCCTTTTGTTCATCTTCTTCCGACGAGGAAGATTCATCAGACCATGTTGCCATGTATGCTTTCTTCTTTTCTTGTAGGCCTTTTTCAGCAAAGGACAATCATATCTAAAGGGCCCTGGCTTTTTACACTCATAACATACTAAGGGCTCTTTCTCTTTTCTTTCTCCTTGTCCTTTCTCTTATCTTTTTCTCCATCAATTCTTGCTCCAAATTTCTTTTTATGGAAGGGCCTTTTTCTCATAAACTTTCTGAATTTTTTGGCCAAGAGAGCAGTTCATCATCTTCATCATTACTTTCACTGCTGCTTTCTTCCATTTCTGCAGTTTTGAGGGCAAGTGTTTTCTTTCTTTTTGTTTCCTCCTCAACATGCTGCTTCATTGTCAGCTCGTGGGTCATTAGGGATCCTAGAAGCTCCTCTAAAGGTAATGCATTGAGGTCCTTTGCTTCTTGGATAGCAGTGACTTTCGCTTCCCACGATCTTGGTAGTGACCTAAGAATTTTGCGCACAAGGTCAGCATTAGAATAAATTCTACCAAGACTCTTTAAACCATTCACAATATCAGTGAATCTAGTGAACATGCATGTGATGGTTTCAGTTTGTTCCATTGTAAACAATTCATATTTATGAACCAAAATGTTTATTTTTGATTCCTTAACTTGGTTTGTTCCTTCATGTGTTATTTCCAACCTATCCCAAATTTCTTTTGCGGAATTACATGTTGACATTCGGTTGAATTCATTTGAGTCTAAGGAACAATATAAAATGTTAATGGCTTTAGCATTTAATTGAGCCATTTTTCTATCATTGTCATTCCAATCCCTTTCGGGCTTAGGAACAAGAATGCCTTCAACTAAGTGTGTGGGTGTACTAGGTCCATTAGTTATTACTCCCCACAATTCATAGTCAGAAGCTTGAATGAATATTCTCATTCTTGCTTTCCAATATGAATAGTTGGTTCCATTAAATAAAGGAGGTCGATTCGTAGAATGACCTTCAGCAAAACATGAACCACTTTGTGTTGCCATAAGGATCTTTAGCCCTTGATCGTGAGATCAAATTCTAAATGAGCACTTGCTCTGATACCAATTGTTGGCCCAGATGGCAACCCAAGAGGGGGGGGGGTGAATTGGGTTCTTAAAAATTTAAGTCTTTTAACTTTAGTTGATTAGTTAGCAAAATGTGCAAGTGAGAGGCTAACTTAATCAATACACAAGCAAATAAAAAAGAGATAGAGAGAGAGAAAATATAGCACGGCAAACACAAGATAATTTTATAGTGGTTCGGTGCAACCAACACCTATGTCCACTCCCAAGATTCACTTGGGTCCACACTATAATCTCTCTAGATTACAGCCGAGTTGTTTTCCAAGCTTACAACTCAAACTTGTTGTTTTCATGGGCGCACAACGAACCCAGCCGGTTTTACTCGGGCTCACCAGCACAAAACCCTACATGTTATTTTTCACGGGCTCACAACTAACCCAACACAAGCACTCCGGCTTGCAACGAGGTATAATAACCTCCACTGATTCAATCCACTGATTGAATCAACAAACAATCAAACAACAGAGTTTAAGTAAGGAAATGCTCCTCTTGAGCAAATATACAATAAAGTATAAAAGGATTAGAAAAGCCTGATAAGATTGCAGATGGTTGTGGCTTTGGCTTTCTTCCTTCTCCTCTTAACTCCTCTTGAAGTATTGAATCCGGTCTCAGCAAGATTCTTGACCGTTTGAAAACTTTGGAGTTGAGATGAAGCTTTTTCTCCTTTTGTTGAATGTTGAAAATCCTTCGATTTGATCTTTGAAAGGCTTTTGGATTTTCTTTTGACTCTTGTGGATTGATGATCTGGAGCAGACGAAACTTCCTCTTTGATTTCACTCCTTTTGAATCACTCTATTTTGAACTAGAAGATTTTTCCAATAAAGCTTTGTTTTTCCCTCTTTCTTCTTTTTCTTTTAATAAAAATCTCTCTATTTTTCTCCTCCTGATTTGAAAAGAGTTCCTCTATTATAGATTCTGCAAAAATATATCCGTTAGAAACACAGAAAAATAGCCATTATTGAAAATCTTACCGTTGGGGCTGATGTGTCATCGTGAAAAATCGCGCCCAGAATTTGCGGAGTCGACTCGAGCTTTATGGGAGTCGGCTCGAAGTCGATTACTAAAAATAGAAACATTTTAAACATTAGAGGGTCGACTCGCAAAAAACCAAAGTGTCGGCTCCCGAAAGTCGGGGGTCGACTCGAGGAAAATGGGGAGTCGACTCGAGAACTGCTCAAAAAATATGGTTTCTGTTGTTTGAGCGGAGTCAGCTCGCACAGACAGGAGTCGGCTCGCACAGAGTCAGGGGTCGACTCTTGAAAACCAAGGGTCGACTCGAGAAAATCAGAAATCTCAGTTACTTACAGGAGTCGACTCTGAAACTCTAGAGTCGGCTCTGGAACGTATCAAAAGTCAGATATTTTTCTGATTGATTTTGAAATTCGTCCCAGAATAAATTCAAATGATATTTTGACTTGAATACAGTAAATATGACATTAAGCATGAATTCAAGACATGTTTCAAGAAATCATGGAATGAAATATATAGTGTAAAAATTCCTCTTTGAAATATTAAATATAGAGCTTGAAACTTCTTTTTCAAAATGATTCATAACTCAGTGAATTTGAACATTGAGAGTCCATTGCTTTCATTTAGAATAAGCTCAAGATTTTTGATAAATAAACTCATTGTTTCTTTTAAAATACTCGTGGCTTTTGGAAATCATCAAAATCAATAAAGTTGGGGTAAATACAATTTCCCAAATTTCTCAACACCAAGCCCTAATCCCGATCGGCGACGATCGATCTCGGGCCGTTGTGATCGGTCCGATCGGCGACGATCTGACGGTTGCGATCGATCCAAGCCATGATCCCGGTCGGCGATGACCGATCTCGGACCGTTGCAATCGGTCCGATCGGCAACGATCCAACGGTTGTGATCGATCCAAGCCGTGATCCCGATCGGCGACGATCGATCTCGGACCATCATGATTGATCCGATCGGCGACGACCCGACGGTTGCGATCGATCCAAGCCCTGATCCCGATCGGTGATGACCGATCTCGGCCGTTGCGATCGGTCTGATCGGCGACGATCCGATGGTTGCGATCGATCCAAGCCCTGATCCCGATCGGCGATGATCGATCTCGGGCCATTGCGATCGATCCGATTGGCAACGATCCGATGGTTGCGATCAATCCAAGCCGTGATCCCGATCGGTGACGATCGATCTCAAACTGTCGCGATCGATCCGATCAGCGACGATCCGACGGTTGCGATCGATCCAAGCCATGATCCCGATCGGCGACGACCGATCTTGGACCGTTACGATCGGTCTGATCGGCGACGATCCGACGGTTGCGATCGATCCAAGCCCTGATCCCGATCAGCGACGATCGATCTTCGACCGTTGCGATCGATCCGATCAGCGACGATCTGACAGTTGCGATCGATCCAAGCCATGATCCCAATCGGCGACGATCGATCTCGGACCGTCGCGATCGATCCGATCGGCGACGATCCGACGGTTGCTATCGATCCAAGCCCTGATCCCGATCAGCGACAACCAATCTCAGACCATTGCGATCGGTCAGATCGGCGACGATCCGATGGTTGCGATCGATCCAAGCCGTGATCCCAATCGATGACGATCGATCTCGGACCGTCGCGATCGATCCAATCAGCGATGATCCGACGGTTGCGATCGATCCAAGCCGTGATCCCGATCAGCGACGATTGATCTCGGACCATCGCGATCGATCCGATCGACAATGATCTGATGGTTGCGATAGATCCAATCCATGATCCCGATCAGTGACGATCGATCTTGGACCATTGCGATCGATTCGATCGGTGACGATCCGACGGTTGCGATCGATCCAAGCCCTAATCCCGATCGACGATGATCGATCTTGGGCCGTTGCGATCGCTCTGATCGGTAATGATCCGACGGTTGCGATCAATCCAAGCCATGATTCCGATCGGCGACGATCGATCTCGGACCATTGCGATCGATCCGATCGGCTATGATCCGACGGTTGCGATCGATCCAAGCCATGATCCCGATCGGCGACGACCGATCTTGGACCATTGCGATCGGTCCGATCGGCGATGATCCGACGGTTGTGATCGATCCAAGCAGTGATCTCGATCGGCGACGATCGATCTCGGAATGTCGCAATCGATTCGATCAGCGACGATCCGACGGTTGCGATCGATCCAAGCCATGATCCCGATCGGCGACGACCGATCCGACGCATGTACCAACATTAATTTTTTTTAAACAATTGCGATGCATTTCATTGTGTCGTAATGTTTATTTTTATTTTTTTAATCTTTTAATTATATTTTATAAAATTTATTTTTTAAAAAAAAACATTGCGACGCATTATTTGCGTCGCTAAATTAAAAATTAATTTTTAATTTTTTGATTTATTGCGTCGCTAATGCGTCGCTACTTAACATAATTAATTTTTTTAAAATATTGCGACGCAATCAAATGCGTCGTAATATTTTTATTTCATAATTACTTTTAATTTTTTTATAAAATTTATTTTTAAAAAATATTGTGACGCAATACTTACATCGCTAAATAAAAAATTATTTTATTAATTTTTTGTTTTATTGCGTCGCTATTGCGTCGCTATTTAACATAATCAATTTTTTAAAAACATTGCGACGCACTGAATTGCGTTGCAATATTTTATTTCATAATTATATTTTATAAAAATTAATTTAATTTAAAATAATTGCGACGCAATACTTGCGTCACTAAATTAAAAATTATTTTTTTAATTTATGGTTTATTGCGTCGCTATTGCGCCGCTATTTAACATAATTAATTTTTTGAAAACATTGCGATGCATTTGGTTGCGTCACAATATTTTTATTTCATAATTATATTTTATAAAATTTAATTTTAAAAATATTGCGATGCATTTTTTGCGTCGCTAAATTAAAAAAATTAATTTTTTGATTATCTGGTTTATTGAGTCGCTAATGCGTCACTAATTGAGTCGCAATTTTTTGTTGTCTCGGAGGCGTCGCAATTTGGTCGCAATTTAGCGACGCAAGAATGCGTCGCTAAATTTGCGTCGCTATTTCAGTATTTTCTTATACTCGCCCTGACATTTGCTTTGCAGTCGGCTTGGTTAGCCGATACCAAAGTGATCCAGGACTTGCTCATTGGGTTGCAGTTAAAAGGATTTTTTGTTACCTTCGTGGTACTGCCAATCTCACCCTATGCTATCAGGGTGGAGATTTGAGATTAAAGGGTTTTGTGACTCTGATTGGGCAAGTGATAGGGATGAGCGTAGATCCACTACAGGATATGTGTTTATCTTTGAAGGTGAAGCTGTCACTTGGTGCAGTAAGAAACAAAGCTGTACCGTCCTGTCCACCATGGAAGCCGAATATATTGCTTGTTCGGCTACTGTCCAGGAGGCTGTGTGGCTGAGGAGATTCTTGAGGCGACTTGAGATATCAGCTACTCCACGTGAGGCTATTCAGATTAGTTCTGATAGTATGGCAGCATTACAATATGCTAAGGGTCCTAAGTACCATGGAAGGACCAAGCATATTGACATCAGATATCATTTCATTAGAGACATGGTCAAGCAAGGAGAGGTTATCCTACAGCATATCTCCACTGGCAGGATGCTGGTTGATCCTCTGACGAAGCCTATTCCTAGGGATGTGTTCCAGGCTCATGTGAGGGGTCTAGGTATGTATAGAGTGTGACAGACCGTGATATGTTTCAGACTTATGTAGGAGTTTGTGTCTGTTCTTTTTGTTGTCAGACATGGATTGTATGGACATCAATGACTATATGTTAAAATTTATGAAATGTTTATTTTCATTATTATGATGAGTTCATATTTATAGGCACATATGTGTATAATGTCACAGGCTTAGATCAACCCACTCATACGGGTGATCGCCCCGACACTTTTGTAGTGGGCAGAATGAGACTAATGTAGCCATTATAGATGCTTGAGTAGCAATGCATGAGTTGCAGATTGCATGGGTTGCGAAATATGCTACATAAATTATAATAGAATAGATTATAATCAAAGTCGCCTCAGTTTGGACTGAGATGAGACTCAGGAGAATTGAGTACAGAGCATAAATATGCGTGAGCTATGTATCAATAGTTATATGTCCACAGATCCGTACTAAGCCTGTTATAGCCGAACTGGGAGCATTGGTGTGTGCTCGAGTCAGGCAACTTTGTGATGCCTGGACTTGTGTTCGTACGATGTTTGAGTATGACATGGTCCATTGAGTGGGAGCTCCATCGTAGCATGTATTACGTTGCATGTGCTAAAGTCGACCCTGCAAGGGGTAATGCGATATATTCCCTCTCCATTACCGTGTGAGCCTTACAACTATGAAGTGTCCTTGGACTTGAACCTATCATGAAGTTGGAGTATAGTATGACTTCCTTAGCCTTGTCCTCCAGGGTCATGGAATTGATGCGGCCACATGAGACAATCCTAGGAAGTTAACTGGATAAAGATGGACTGGTATGAGTGTTCAAGGAAGGTTATTCGCGACCACACCTTATGTTTGTGATCCATTGCCCGAGCAATCATGTGTATGAGTTGCATATGATTATAGATACCAACATTATGACTTTGTGTTTTTCAAGTGCTGCTCAGGGTAGATCTCTTGAGGGATTGAGAGTGCTTGATCAGGTGTGATCGGATTATCTAGGACACAGACGGGATTGGATTGTATTCATGTTTATTGCGTTAGTTATTTATTAACTTACTGCAGTTTATCCGCTATGTGTCACTGTGTGTGAGTTTCGTCGGATCGCACACCCCACCGCACTACAAGTTGAGAGAGTTGAGGTTATAATGTTCCTGTGTGGACGAGTGGGAGATTGTTGGCATGGGTGCCATTAATTCGTCCACACGATATCCCAAGAGTCCTTGGAGTCTCTTCGTAACTCTGGGACACTTTGGATTCTGAGGGATGCTTTGTAAGTTAACTCTCTAGTGACACACGATATCTCAAGAGTCCCTAGAGTCTCTTCGTAACTCTGGGACTCTTCGGATTCTGAGGGACGCTTCGTAAGTTAACCCACTGGCTTATCTGCGGGTGATAGCCATCTTTAAATAGAAGACCAAATGTGTCTTCAATGAGAGGTCTTCTGAGTGAGAGACGCATTCGAGGGTCACCGAAGGCTCTTCGTCTTCTCCCTCACCGGTGCTGCGGCTTAGGGGCGTGGACACACAGGGGACTCTGGTAGCCCCCAACGACCGACGATCTATTGCTTCCGCTGTTATCGAGATTACGGTATGTCCCTTATCATCGGCTCCTTCGTTATAGATGGCTTGATATGATTTTTATAATAATGTTATAATAAAAAATACTAATCATTTTGATAATATTGTAGTAGAATAGCAAACAATAATAGGTGTTATTATCCAAGTCACCATCCATTTCATAAGAAATTATCCATTTCATAAGAAGTTGATTTTATTCTTGGGTGTTACAATTTTTTTGGAGTTAAAATTTTTAAGAATAAATTTTGAAAGAAAATTTTATTTAATCAAAGAAATAAAAACAGGCTACAAAAATATGGCAATTATTTGTGTTATAATACTAATTCAGTTTGGCGATTATCATTTTTCTGTTATTTTATAAATAATGTAGCAGAGGAACCGAAGCCGTCGTAACGTTAAAATAAACGGCCGCTCCCGTGAGGGCGAATAATAAGCAAGATATCTATCGGATAAGGCTCAGATGATCTGCAAGCATCTTGTAAGATTTTGTGTTACCTATAACTTTGCAAAGCATCCGACAGGATTTCTTAATCAGCAACTTGTTGGCACACGTGGCGTTGTCTCGATATCTAAAAGGCAAGGCCGGACCTTTTGGCTACCCCCTTCTTCCAGTGAGCTTTCTCCAACCACGGCGGTGAGCAGAAAGGGGGCAGGGGGATCCAAAATCGATACGGATTCGATCGCCTTCTCCTCTGTGGCGCGACGATGGAAGAAGGAATCGGAAAGCCTTCCTTGATCGCCAGGTTCGCTTCAGGATTTCTTCCTTAATTTCACTCTTTCCTCTCTCCCGTCACCTCCCTCTCATGTTCTGCTTGCTTCTTCTTTAGATGGATGGAATGCTGCCGGTTTTGGTTTTTCCTACCTTTTGAAAAAGGAGGAAGTGTTAATCTCTGGCAGACACTTGAGAACCGCTTTTAATTTCTACTCGTGCTGCTGTTTCCTTTCATAAACCTGGGTTGGATGTTGGACTTTTTCTTTTAAATATATAAAAAAAATTAAAAGGCCAATTCTTTCCATTATATGCATACTGGAATGATTATATTATTTTTTAAAGATAAAATCTGAAGCTTGATGGTCAAGTAGGCTAACTTTTATCATAAATTATCATTGGTCGGTATGCTCGCTCGCTCGCTTGCCCTACTCTGACTCCTGTCTTATAAAACTATGCCTCTTTAATGCGTCTTAGCGCAGTTTTGTAGTATCGCTGGTGATGATTCTATTTTATTTTATTTGATAACTTCTTTTATATATTATATATATATATATATATATATATATATATACTTTTAATAATATTTATTTATTATTTATTTATTAAATGATAATTATATTTTTAAAAAAAATTAAAATGTTTATTTGATGGTAGTAGATAGTGAAAGAGAGTTAAGAAAATCTCTAAGATTTTTTATATTACATCGTACGTAAGAAAATCATACAGAAGCAAAAGAAATTGGATTTCTTGTCAAGAGCAAATTCTGAGAGCATACACCATCGTTGTACTCAACTTAATCAAGATTTAGATCCTCAGAAGGTAGATCATAAACAATGACTGAAAGTAATACATTGATCCTGTTATTATTTAATGAATTAATCTATACAACATTTCTATGTAGATTTTAAAATATCTTACAGTTGGTATCAGAGCCTTAATACCTTTGCCTTGTTTGTTGGGAGTGTTTTCATTAATCTTCATTATTTTGGGATCTAATTAAATCTCATATAGCAACTTATTATCTCATACTCATTGCTCGTGTGATAAGGCGTTCTTGGTCTCTATTTACCTTGAATTATTTGATCCAATGGGCATATGGTAGGAATATTAGGGACGTACTAATAAGGAAGGCTACTGATAGTACCACTCTTAATATTTAGCTTTATTTAAGAAAGCAGAGAAGCACCAATAAGATCTATGCCATGAAGCATACATTTATCCCAATCTCTACCACTCTCGGATATGTTTTAAATAAAAAAAAATATTAAAATATGAAAGTTTTGGTGTTGGTATCGTAGTTAACCTTTGGATTAAGAATCCAAAGGTCTTACGTTCGATTCACGAGACTTGCAATGAATGAATCGAACTTGCAATGAAGCTGTGGGCTGTACATGGATACACGAATGAAGGTCGACCTTTCAGGATTTAAAAAAAAAAATCAAACCAACGAATAAATTAAAATCCAATGCCTTATCCATTAGGTTGGCAAGCATATATGTTAGGCTAGCTTATTTGGACGCGCTATTTTGGTCTTTCGCACGGTTTTTGAGAACGAAGGGATAAGATAGCATCTTATCCATCTAATTGGATTTTTAAATGCATGCTATTATCTCTTTAATGTTTTGATATGATTTATTTTATTATATCATGTAATATGATTTTTTATCATATGTTTCTTAAGTTTAAAAATTTTTATATTAAAATATACCTCCTAAGCCTCTATGCCTACGGTGTTTTGCATAGACTGGTCCAAGAGAATAATGAGTTACGGTCGGATGTATTTTAATTGACAAAAAAATTTCTTAAGTTGATAATTTTGAAATTGCATTAAATAGATGCTTGGTATGCTATTGGTCCTGTTTTGCATATTAGATTTTATATTATGCATGAACAAAATTATATTTAGTTGTAACGTGAAAAATCATAATGCAAATCCTTTTAAGGTTTTATTGATCAATTGGTGTCTAGAAAAGTGGTTCTTAAAGGTAAAGAGATCGTGGTTTCTTAATTGGTTCCGTTGACTGACCTGATCAATTAAATTGATCACTAAGGAAAGCAATGGGGACCCCCATCTCTCTCCCATTGGCCTGGCCAATTCGATTGATTCAGATCTTGATTTAGAAATATTATGTTGATTAAGATCACTACCTAATGCTCATGATAAATTGGCTAATCTATATGCATATAATGAAGTTTAAATGTTATGGGGTCAATATGATTTTGATTAATTGAGGAGTAGCCACAATATTTTTAATTAATCAAAATTATATATTGAGTTACAAAGATCATATAAGGTTAAATGACATTAATTATAATTATATTAACGTAATAAATCTTATTTCATAGAAATTTTTATTGCATTAATATAATTAATTAGGATGGGATAACAAATTATTTTCTTAATTATCCACAGGAATTAAGAAAGGAATATAATTTGTTAGTCACATCATTAGTTAATGAATTTATTTAAGTATAATAACTTAGCTCATGGATAGTTATTATATGTTATTGATTCATATTGTTGCATGCTTACATGGGTAAGATATGATATTGAGTTATATGCCTTAAATTCAATTACATAACATGATTTTTATTTTGTGCAGCTATGTTGCCTGTTAATATTTCTGATATGAAATGTGATATTTTTGATTTAAGTGGTAATAATTATAAAGTATGGAGGAAAAGAATTCTCCTTCAGTTAGGATGCATAGACATTGGCTATGCTATCAGGAAGGATGAACCACATTCAGTTATACCTACTAATACTCATGCTGACATTGCTACATATGAACGATGGGAGCGATCTAATCGCTTAAGTATGATGTTCATACGTATTAAGATTTCTGCTAGTATACGTGGTTCAATTTCTGAGTGCAAAAATGTTAAGGAACTTCTGAAGGCCATTGATGCATAATTTGAGTCTTCAGATAAGGCACTAGCTAGCATCCTAATGGCAAAGTTATCATCAATGAAGCTCACTACTATTGAAAGTGTGCGTGAGCACATCATGAAGATGAGAGACATTGTGGCTCAGCTAAAATCCTAGAGGTTGAAATGTCAGAATCTTTCTTAGTGCACTTTAATCTGAATTCACTCTCACAGCAGTATTCCCTTTAAAATATCTTACAATACACATAAAGACAAATGGTTAATTAATGAACTTCTGACCATGTGTGTTCAAGAGAAAGGGAGGCTAATTCTGAAAATCGAAGAAAGTGCACATTTAGCTACTCAGAGAAAGACTAAGGCTGCTAAAGCTAAACGAATGGAAAAGGATAAAGTATCAATCCATACAGAAGACAAGAAGGAATCTAAGTGCTTCTTTTGCAAAAAGAAGGGCATATAAAGAAGGATTGCCACAAATTCAAGGCTTGGCTTAACAAGAAAGGTACTCTAACCTCATTCGTATCTTATGAATCCAATTTGGTTGTTTGTCATAATACATGGTAGATTGATTCTGGTTCTATAATCCATGTTTCAAATACCTTGCAGGGATTCCTAAATCAAAGAAAACTATTGGGAAGTGAATAAAACATCTATTCAGGAAACAAGATGAGTTCACATGTGGAAGCGATTGGGACGTGTAGACTTATTTTAGCTTCTGGTTTTGTTTTAGATTTGAAAAAACTTTTTATATTCCAAGTTTCTCTAGAAATTTGATTTCAGTGTCAAGACTTATACTCTCAGGATATTCTTTTAATTTTAATAAAAGCTCTATTGATTTATTTTATAAATCTAAGCTTATTGGAAATAGTACATTGTCTAACAATCTTTTTCAAATCAATTTGAAAAACAATACCTCTTACAATGTGATGCACTCCCAAACTAACACAACTATGAAAAGATGTGTTATGAATGAGAATTTCTCTATTTTATGGCATCGGAGATTAGGCCACATCTCCATTGAAAGAATTAAAAGATTAGTAAAAGATAGAGTACTTGATACTCTTGATTTTACTGATTTTGGCACTTGTGTGGACTGCATAAAGGGAAAGCAAACCAACAAATCTAAGAAAAATGCCAAAAGGAGTTCAGAAATATTGAAAATTATTCATACAGATATCTGTTGTCTAAATATGGACTCGTATGGTCAGAGATACTTCATCTCATTTATTGATGACTATTCACGATATATGTATCTCTACTTGCTTTATAATAAGAACGAAGCATTAGATGCCTTTAAGGTGTTTAAGGTAGAAATAAAGAAATAATGCAGCAAGCAAATTAAGATCGTGAGGTTAGATAGAGATGGAGAATATTATGATAGATACACTGAGGATGGACAAGTACCTGGTCCGTTTGCTTGGTTTCTTGAGAAAAATAGAATGTTGCATAATACACCATGCTGGGGTCTCTAGATCAAAATGGTGTAGCTGAAAGAAGAAATCGAACATTCTTGGACATGGTGAGGAGCATGATTGGCAGCTCCAAGCTATCTAAATCCTTGTGGACTGAGGCTCTTAAAATAACCACGTATATATTAAACTGAGTTTCAACCAAGGCTGTTTCCAAAATACCATTTGAGTTATTTAAAGATTGGAAACCAAGTTTGCGACTTATACGTGTTTGGGGATGCCCATCTGAAGTAAGAGTTTATAATCCATAAGAAAGGAAACTGGACCCAAGGACTATTAGTGGATATTTTATTAGATATGCTGAGAAGTCCAAGGGTTACAGATTTTATTGTCCATCTTACACCATTAGGATTGTGGAATCAAGAAATACAAAATTTCTTGAGAATGACTTAATCAATGAAGGTGATCAATCTCAGTATTTGGCTTCTTCTGAGAAAGAACATTGAAATATTCTAACTTTCACTTCAAGTGAGAGATTGGTTGTCATTCATAGTGCCCCTCAAGTTTAAATAAGTGCTTGACAACCAGTCATTGAGATTTTACAAGCTGCTGATAATAATCGAGAAGATCCTGTTGTTCAATAACAATCAGTTGTACAAGATACTTCTCAGGAGGTCATTGACACAACATTAAGAAGATCAACTAGAATAAAGAAATCAATCATTCCTAGTGATTATATTGTGTATCTACAAGAATCTGACTATAACACTGGAGCCAAAAATGATCCTGAAATGTTTTCACAAGCCATGAGTTATAAGGAATCAAACTTGTGGTATAATACCATGAAGGACAAGATGGAATCTATGGCATCTAATCGAGTTTGGGATCTTGTTGAGTTGCCTAATGGTGTAAAAGCCATTGGATGTAAATGGGTTTTTAAAACAAAGAAAGACTCATAAGAAAATATTGAGAGATATAAAGCAAGGCTCGTTGCCAAAGGGTTCACTCAGAGGGAAGGAATCGACTACACGGAGATATTTTCTTCTGTATCCAAGAAAGATTCTCTTCGGATAATTATGTCATTGGTAACTCATTTTGATTTTGAGTTACATCAAATGGATGTGAAAATTGTATTCCTTAATGGAGGTCTAGAGTAAGGTTTATATGAAACATCCTGAAGGATTTTTCTCTAGTGCTAGTGAGCATTTGGCTTGCAAGCTTAAGAAATCCATATATGGATTGAAACAAGCCTCACGTCAGTGGTATTTAAAATTTCATGATGTGATCTTTTTCTTTGGTTTTGAAGAGAACATCATGGATCAATGTATATACTAGAAGGTAGTGGGAGCAAAATTTATTTTTTAGTCCTATATGTGGATGACATTCTACTTGCAACCAATGATAAAGGGTTGCTATATGAGGTGAAATAATTTCTCTTCAAGAACTTTGATATGAAAGTTATGAGTGAGGCATCTTATGTCATTGGCATTAAGATCCATAGGAAAAGATCTTGAGGCATTTTAGGATTGTCTTAAGAAACTTATATCAATAAAGTCTTGGAGAGATTTTGGATGAAAGATTGTTCACCAAGAGTTGCACCCATAGTGAAGGATGACAAGTTTACTTTGAACTAGTGCCCTAAGAATAAACTTGAACGGGAACATATGCATAACATTCCATATGCTTCAATTGTTGGAAGCCTAATGTATGTTCAGGTTTGTAGAAGACCTGACATTGCATTTGCAATAGGAATGTTAGGAAGATATCAGAGTAATCCAGGTTTAGACCACTGGAGAGTTGCTAAAAAGGTCATGAGATATCTTCAAGGGAACAAGGACTACATTCTCATGTATAGACGAACTGATCATTTGGAGGTAGAGGGTTACTCAGATTCGGACTTTGCTGGCTGCGTTGATTCTCGAAAATCAATATCGGGATTTATATTTATGTTAGCTGGTGGAGCCATATCATGAAGGAGTGCAAAGCAGACTTTGACTGCTACCTCTGCGAAGTAGAGTTCTTTACTTGTTTTGAGGCTACATTGCACGGTGTATGGTTAAAGAGTTTTATCTCAGGGCTTAGAATTGTTGATTCTATTGCTAGGCCAATTAAATTGTACTATGACAATTCAGCTATTATATTTTTGGCTAAAAACCACAAGAGTGATAGTCGAAGTAAACACATCAATATTAAGTATTTAGCCATAAGAGAACATGTTAAAGAAAACAAAGTGGTCATAGAATATGCTAGCACCGAATTAATGATAGTTAATCCTTTGACTAAAGGCATGCCAATTAAGAATTTTAAGGATCATACGAATGGGAGTTGGTCCCATGATATAATTTAGTTGCATGGACAACTACTTGTACAATGAAACTTTTATTTCAGTTATTTGTTTATTTCTCACTCGGATGTACATATTATTTGACTTTCGAGAAATGATAAATTTTCTTTTGAACTCTGAATAAACATATGGTTTATTCATTAAGTTATGTTGTCACATTTGGAATAGTGGTAAAGAAATTGAATGCATTGTAATACATAAAAAATAATACTCAATTATAGAGGACCTATTACCTCGATTTATGTCTTTGGTTTCTTTTTCAGTGTTGAGGACTGTGGATTAAAATAAAATATACGAACCAAGTGGAAGAATGTAGTATCCCGTTGATGATGGTCCTATTTTTTATTTGATAACCACTTGCAGATATATCTTGATATAACTCTAAACAATATCCATCCACTAATTAATTAAGTGATAACTATATCTCTTTGAAAATTTAAAATGCCTACTTTGATGGGAGTAGGTGGTGGAAGGGAGTTAAAAAGTCTCTATAAATAGAGATCCCTTCTAAGGTTTTTTATATCACATCGTACGTGAAAAACCATACAGAAATAGAGAGAAATTAGGTCCTTGATCAAGAGCAAATCAAGGCATACACCATCGTTGTGCGATTGCTTGGAAGCACAACAATGGCTGAAGGTAATACATTGATCCTGTTATTATTTCATGAATTAATCTATATAATATTTCTCTATAGATTTTAAAATATCTTACAAGTTTTACTTGATTCATGCGTATCAGATCACTTAAAATTGCATGCTTATGATAATACGCAGCTCTGTCATCTCTGTCATGTCGCCGAGGTTGGTTGCTTCCTCCCATGTTACCTTAACAAGTTTATCAGCAATTGATTTCTTCAAATATGATTAATCTATAGAAGTTTGCAATGGTTCTGATTGTGAACAATTGACAAGCGAACTTCAAGATATTGTCGAGATGCTAAATTTATCTCATTTAGTATTGTGATTTTTAAATGGCCACCAGCCAGCAAGTCCAGCCAGAATACAGGGAAACGTCACGCATTTCAAAGGGAGAGTTAGGATAGTCTGTTAGCTGTCTATTGTGTTATTGAATCTGTGGTTCACATCCTGTTACGTGCATTCATCACAGTGGTCCATTCACCTCTTAGCCTTCATTTATCTTCACACTATACTTTAGGATGTCTTAGTCCCATGAGTGTTCTGACAAAATGCTTGTGGCCATGACAAAGTTCTTTCATATAGAAGATCCATTAAGGGAGTATGTTTTGGTCAATGGTGCCATCATTGCTTAAGGTGGCTGGTTGTCTCCTTGTGCCATTGTTTTGCTCATGTCACGTAAATTACTTTCACAAGCCTTGTATTTTAAACCAAATCTTACTCTTGGAGACTAGAGCTTTACGAGTTCCCAATTTCATCTACTTTGTATGGTGAGAGGGGAAGTTTAACCTTTGATTTGAAGAATTTGCACTGAATTTTGGAAGGAAATGACTTTTCACAGGGTTGCAGGACAGATCTTTGCTATATTGTTCAAATTCTCTCTTAATTTGGCAGATTGGAAACTATCTTTGATAAGAATACCTAGATAATGCGGGCTTCCAATTATCTAGGTACTCTGCATGACCCTTTATGAAGTCTAGTCTACAGCTCTTTTGGTTCTGATGTGGCTAAAATTAGTCTGCTTCTTCCAACAAAAGCCAAGTCCTAGTTCCTAGAACTTCTTTCTTGTTCTCTTGTTCAGTTGCTTTGTTTGTATTTTATAACCTTTCTCTTCCTTATGAAAAACTCTTTTGATGATGAGGCCTCTTAGCCCCAAAGATGGCACAAGATCTGTAGAGAGGGATATGATATGGAAACTATAGAGTACATAAAGGCTTCTCGCCACTTTTCATAAATAAGAGGCTTCTCACCACATTCCATAAATAAATATCTACCTACCAATTACTTTGTTAAATGCTAGTCAAGGCTTGTTTGATTAATATTCTGAAAGGCCTCTTCATTTTTGTTACACTATGCATCTATCGGTTATATTTACCGTGGCATACTCTTCATTTACCTTAGATATTTGTTATGCCACATCCTGCATCAGCCAATAAAATATTGGTTGCTCATATTGCTCCAGCATCAGGTTCCTGCGGTTGAAAAGAACTCATGCTTGAGTTCTTAGCGTCTTCACCAAAATAAGAACAGAGGTTCGCTATGTTGAAGTCAGTTGACATGCCATGCTCCTTGAGCAGATTAACTATGTATGCATTGTCTCTAATCTGAATTAAAAGATGAAAGGACAATTGGCTTGCTCTTTCAGCTTGCCTTGACAACCTGGTAGAAATTGATCCTTTAGAAGATGGACCCAAACCTAGTCTTCCTCCTTAAAGCTTGCTGCATGCTGATGCTTATGAGCTGCGAGCCTTGTATCTTTCATTGCCCCTCTTAATCTTCTCTTTTATTGCTTCTGTATTTTCTTTATGCTCTTGGTCCAATCCTCTGCATCTCCAAGTAACCTGTTTGAAATAGGAAGGGGTATCAAATCCAGAGGACTAATAGGATTAATACCCTAAACTAACCCAAATAGAGTCACCCCTATTGTTAGGCTAGTTGATCGGTTGTAGGCGAAATCTGCATGAGCCAAGACTTGATCACATTGACATTTGTTGTTAGCATGAAAACTTCTTAGTAAGTTACTTAAGCTTCTGTTTACAACTTTTGTTTGACCATTGTTTATAAATGATAAAGAGAGTTGAATTGAAGTTGGGTGCCCATTTTCCACCATAATGTCCTCCAAAAATTACCAACGAACTTAGAGTATGGGTCCACCACCACCATGAAGGAATTTTTGCCTCATTGGGTTTAGAGCAGACCCAACGCAAAATCTTTGTTCACATCCTCCCATGGGGCTTCAGGAATTTGAAGCGGTGTGTAGAGATCAATATTTTGAGCTTGATGGCAAATCCAATATTGTTCCATATGATGAATTACATCCTTGATCTTTGCTGTCCGGCAGAAGCAATCCTTGATGAGAGAATGTTTTATCCCTTCCAACATGTTCCCTGAGGCCACCATCATGTGTTTCTTTGATAGTATGCACAGGATATTGCCTTTCAAAAGAAACCCATCTTGAAGAATAAAATCCTTGCACATGCCCTTCTGAAATTCAGCCATACTTGGCCAAAATATGAGTCCTTTGGATATATAGAGCAAGTTAAGATTGAATTACCATCGCATGCATGGTAGCCAGTAAAGAATGCCTCTAACTAAGAGCATTTGCCACTTGATTAGTACTTCCAGCCTTCTGACATATGGTATCATGGAAAAGTTGGAGAAATTCCACCCATTTCCATGCCTTCTATGAGAGCACATGTTGGCATATGTTTAGTTCCACATGATTTATGATTCGGTGGATCTTGGATGCTTATATAGGAAAACCAAATAATACCTTTCAATTAGCCGTTTTGGGCAAGATCTTGGGTTGTTATACCTTTGGTTGGTGATCTTGCTTTGTTCGTTCACATATTTTAATGCTTCATGATCTGAATAGAGAATAAATACTTTGTATAGAAGGGAGTGCAGCCCATGCCTTAATGTTTGGATGAAGGCATTGTTATACGTAGAATAGTGCCTATGGCTTTCACTAAGCTTTTTGCTAAAGAAAGCTATAGGTTTGCCTTTTTGGCTAAGTACAGCCTAAGCTTTTTGCTAAAGAAAGCTATAGGTTTGCCTTTTTGGCTAACTACAGCACCAGCACTAACACTGGAGGCATCACAATCAACTTCAAGTAACTTCTTAAAATCAGGTAAAGCAAGAACAGGAGCTTTGGTCGTCTCTACTTCTTCTTTCTTTTTTTTTTTTTCCTTATAAGCTAGCTTTCTTGGGATTCCTTGGACCAATTAAATACTCTGCCTTTCAGACAATCTTTTTGCGCACGTGTATGTGTGTGTTTTTTTTTTTTTTTTTTTTTTCACCTTTTATTTTGTTTGTATGTTTTTTTTTTTTTGGGTGGGGGGTGCATGGTAATTAATGTGCTGAACCCTCAAATGATCCTCCTTTAGAAGCTTTCTAGCTCATGGAAACACCTGATGTCATGATTGTTTTGTGGGACTGGTCAGCTAGAGATGGCTTCCACTTTCTTTGGATCAATTTTAATGCCTTTTGATGAGACGACATAGCCTGAGATAAGGCTTTCTGTCGTGAGTTCACACTTCTTGGGATTTAGATAAAGCTTCTTATTTCAAAGGCTAGCGAAGATTTGGTGGAGTTGATTGATGTGCTACTCTCGGCTGTGACTATAAACTAGAGTATCATTAAAGTAAATCACCACAAATCATCCATTGAAAGCTTTAAAGGCTTAATTCATAAATCCTATGAATGTACTTAGTGCATTAGAGAGTCTAAATGGCATAACTAGTTATTCATGCAAGCCATTCTGTATTTTGAATTTGGTTTTCCATGTGTTTAGCCAATCATATTCATATTTGATAGTATCCACTCCTAAAATCTAATTTGGAGAAGACATAAGCACCAGATTATTGAGCAAGCACACCATCTAAGTATGGGATAAGTGTTGGGGAGCGCGGAATACCCCCAAGATCACAGCTATAGCGTATATGAGTAATACAAAAAAAACTTTTACCATTCTAATCTAAGAGTAGAAGATCATACCTTCAGATTTGAATTTTAGATCACTTTGATTCGATTGCTCGACCTCAACCTTTAGCCTTCCGCCGTATTTCCGAAAATACCTTCTTTCTCTCACAAGATGGTGGGATCTCTCGGCCGACCTAGGGTTTCTTGTTTTTCTTTTTCCTCAAAAACGTTATCCCTAGCAACCAACTGAGAGGGTATTTATAGGGCTACAACAGGACCAATAGGCAAATATGAAAATGACTTCCTACGTAATTAAATCTCCCAAACCTACCCGGATTAGGATTCAATTACGTAAATTATAATTCATTCCACTAAAGAATTATAATTGTACTCCTAATCATATTCGAATTATATTTTCGAGCCTTAATATTAAATACTTATTATCTTTCCACATTAAGATTATAGATATCCACCAATTAAATTTAATTACTGACAATATAATTTAATTGGCTCTTATTATCCTTGAGACTTATCCACTCAACTTATTTGATGTATCGGATTCAAAATCCACTTGCAAGATTTGATACAATCAAAACTTATAAGCTTTCTCAAGGGGATATCATCAATCCAAATTAACAGGACGTGGATTCCTTCAACTATTAATATTCACCATATATATAATGTTATTGCCCAACCCACTGAGTTTATTGATTCATATAGAATCTCACTCTATGTGTAATCAAAGCAATAATCACTACATGCACGTGTCTAGAAATAGAATTCGGATTAAGAGCATAAGTAATCATAATATTCATAAGTTTTAAATTATTTTATAAAGTCAATATAAAATAATTAACTCAACTGGGTCCTGTTCAATACACACAAAGTGTACTAGCACAAATAGTTAGAATAAACCATTCCCCGTAGTCAAGACAGACCTACTAAAAATTTGTGCTACAGTTCTACTGATGGTGTGTCCAATTCCCTCTAAAACTGTGAACAATAAACTTGTATTCCAAAAGAACCGATGATCTAGTCTTCTGTGTGTAAGCCGTACTCTACACACTAGATCAAATACTCTTTGTAAATACTAGACACATGCACATATATAGTAAATGGCACACATTGCTCAAAATGAATTCTCATTAAAATATAAAGACATAATCATAAAGCATATCTTTTAGTCTATATATCTATCAATAAGAAACCATTATTTTATGGTTATTTTATTTATGGCCCTACTATCCATGCATGAGTGCCATGTACCATCTTCTTTGGTGCGAGAAGGGCTGGGATAGCACATGTGCTCATACTATAAAGCTGCTTTGTTGGGCAATGAGGCTGTATGCATATTGATGGGGCCAGTTGATCCCATGGGCAATAAAGACTAATTTTTGGATGGCATCCTCTCAACATAGCGATTTCCAGACGATTTTTCTAGGCGGCCATCCTTGGCGGCCTTCTTGAACGGCTTAATTCCTAGGCGGCCTCGCTGGTCTACTCGGCTTTGTGAAGGACGCAATGGGCATTTAATTCCGTCCCCGGCATTGCTCCCGGCTGCAACAAGCATCTCGTTATAATAAAAAAAAAAGAGAACAAAAGGGAAAAAGGGCCACATGCGTAAGTTCTCTTAAGGGCCACCTTCCATCATTAATGTTCGGTGGTCGAGTCAATGAGCTAGAGCATTTAATGGTGCAGAAACGGTCATAATGACTTGGAGAGCAATTAATGGAATGGAGTGTCACGGACATCTCGCCTCCTCAGCACTCCAAGTCAGCCTCGTCCTATCTCGGCGCTCTTTTCCGGCCACGGACATCTCGCCTCGGCACTCCAAGTCGGCCTCGTCCCGTCTCGACCTCATCTAAGTCGGCATCGGCTTCGGCCTCGGTCGAGGCCGACGTGCATCCACTTGCTCTAAGGCATTTATTGCCTTATTCTCTCCAGTATTAAAGCATTTATGGCCTCATAAAGGCCACGAGCATCACTTGCTCTAAGGCAGTTATTGCCTTATTCTCTCATGTGTATTAAAGCATTTATGGCTGCCACGTTAATCCCCTCGGTCTCGGCTTTTTCCATCGGCCATGAACGGCCTTGGCCACGACCACGGCTTCGGCCTCGTCCACGGCTTCAGCTTCGGCTCCTAGCCTCGGCCTCGGCTCCTGGCCTCGACTCCAGCATCAGCTTTTGGCCTCAGCCTCGGCCGACACAGCCACGACATCTCTTGCACCAAAGCATTTATGGCCTCAAAGGCCACGTGCATCCACTTACTCTAAGGCATTTATTGCCTTATTCTCTTCTGTATTAAAGCACTTATGGCTGCCACGTTGGCCATAGCACTTCCCTTCGGCCTCAGACGTGCTCCGCCTTTGCCTTAACTCCCACTCGTTCACCATCACCTTTTCTCCGCATGAAATCGGCCTCGGCCTCGGCTCCAACATTGGCTTCTGGCCTCGGCCTCGGCTCCAACATCGGCTTCTGGCCTCGGCCCCGGCTCCAATTTCGGCTCCGATCTCAGCCCTTGACGCAATTCCAATCATGATGCTGAACGGAATTAAAACTACAATGCAATCCACTCGCCCACCTTTTACCAAGATCACGGGCAGTTACAAGTGCTGCACATTTGCTGATAACCGCGGAACATTTCTAACCACCTGATGCTAACCTACGAAGCCGATCTCAACAGAAGAGAAGATCCGGCTGTTATTACGGAAGGGTAAGCGGGACCCCGAACAGGTATATAAAGACCCTGACTCACAACGAGGGAGGGAACTTGACCTCTACTATCTTATTTTAATTCTTGTTCTCCAAATCGCTAACTTGAGCATCGGAGGGTCCCCATCGGAACTACCGGTCTGGGACTTCTCTTGCAGGTTTTCGGCTACAGGAGGCAATCGCATCATTCTTCTGAAGACCCAAAAAGCTCCTCTCTTGCCGACACTCCTCGAAAGTGATTTGGCAGTAACAGATTGGCGCGCTAGGAAGGGGATGTGCTGAAGGAAAGAGAGCTTTGTCTTCCTGACCTATAAGTCTTTGTCCCCTCTAAGATAGCCATGGTGGTGACGCGCGTGCTGAAGGTCCTCACCAATCATGCCGGGGGCATCCATATAGCACTGAGTAGCAAAGGACCACTCTCTCTCTCTGCTCCTCCCCTACCACCAACCTTAGCTGCTCTAATTAACCAGCTGACCATCCTCAATCAACAAGTTCAAGCCTTAAATGTAGCAATTCATGAGCTGCAGAAGTAATGCTTGTTGGCTACTCAGCAGCAGCCCAAGCCTCTCACATCTTCCATGATAGCTGCACCAGTTAGCCAGCGATTCATCCGCGGAAATCTTCTCATAGAGAAGCTTATCGCCATCATGCTTCACCTAAGCACCACCACCGTGAAGTTTTCAAGAGGCTGCGGTCTCCTACCTTCCGCTCGAGCAGCCACTTCTCCCCTTACTCATCCTCTAAGTCGTCTGGGAAGGACCCTAATCATGAGATGAAGAGGCATCTGGATGAACAACATCGGCGGCCAGAGGAGCTCAATCAAAGGTTCAATAATCAGTCAGGCGGCCATCCTTGGCGGCCTTTCTAAACGGCCTCTTCCTCCACAACGGCCACAGCAGCCTCCGAATCCCACGACGGCCCCTCACAGCGGCCTCTCGTCCTCAACGGTCAAGCCCCTCACAGCAGCCCCGAGATCCCATGGCGGCCTGAGGCTCCACGGAGGCCCAAGACTCCAAAGCAGCCTCTAGATCACGGCGGCCCCGGTTTCCTCCACGGCAGCCTCCAGATCCCACGATGGCCACGACCACAGCAGCCTCCGGATCCCACGACGGCCCCTCATAGCGGCCTCTCATCCTCAACGGTCAAGCCCCTTACAGCGGCCCCCGAGATCCCACAGCGGCCCAAGAATCCCACGGTGGCCCGAGACTCCACGGCGGCTCCCAAGTCCATGGCGGCCCTCGGCCTCCACGGCGGCTCCCAGCCTCTCTCTCACGGCGGCCCGAGACTCCATGCGGCCCAGATCACGGCGGCCCCAGTTTCCTCCACGGCGGCTCCCAAGTCCATGGCGGCCCCCGGCCTTCACGGCGGCTCCCAGCCTCTCTCGACGGCCCGAGGCTCCACGGCGGTCCTCCACAGCAGCCGCGTCCCCAGGTCCTCCACAGCAGCCGCGTCCCCCAACAGCCATGGTGGCCCGAGACTTCACAGCAGCCTCACTCTCTAGGCGGCCCCCGGCATCTCCCCGCAACGACCAAACGAGTGCCAGTTTCGCAACTGCAAGGCTAAGGCTCCCAACCGTCTCACTCAACTCCTTTTCCTCTCAACTCTTGCTTCCACCTTGGTTGGGTAAGGTTTACGTGCATGAGATATACATGCACGTAATATATTCACATAATTGAAGGGAGGTGGATTACATGCACGAGGTTGTGTGCATGCGATGGAAGTCTGTGCTATGGCTGCTGCATCTTAACGATCGTCTTCCAAAGCTGTGCTCGTACCGACTCCTCCCATGAACATCGCCAGCTTCGACCACCATCCTGGCCATGGCCGTTTGGCCAGCTCCACGTATCTCGCACCGGCGAGCGACGACATCTCTGGCTCCCGAGTCCATGCGGAAGCGGCAGCTAATCTCTTTGATTTCAATGGCAATCTTCTCCTGTATCAGAGGATGCTTGCATAGCATTAGGAAGAACCAATTGGTACACAAAGTCATCGATCACTTCGAGGTTCTTCTTCAGTTGAGCCTCCAGTCCAATGTTCAGAAGCTTCTTGATGTCCCAGAACATATCAACATATCTCTAGAATATCATGAGTTAAAGTCACCAAAAGCCTTGCTAAAGCGAGTCCCGAACTCATCGGAGCCCAAGAGAGTGTCTAGCTCGGCACCGAACTCCACTTTGAAGATCGTATCCATAGTCGATCTCATCAGAAGATCTTGCACATCTATTGCTGTTGCAGCATTCACATCATCAGAAATCTTTCTTGCTAGCTTTGTTGTCTTTCTTTTGAACACAACACTACAGAAATCTCGAAGAGCTATGGTCGATAACTCATAGCTTGCAAGCTTTCTTCGGTGGCACCACTTCTCGCCATCCCATGTAAAGATTCCATCACCAAAAGGATCCTTCAGTATGCGATAATTGTACTGACCCTTGTGGTATTTGGAGAAGTTGGACTTGAGAATGTGCTCAATGTTAGTAGGATTAGCAGTAAAGATCTTACCGTGGGAAGGCTTGATCAGCCTTCTGGATTAACTCTCTGGAGAGAAGGAAAAGGAAATGATCAAGTCCACAACATGGAGAATGATCACTGCAAACTCTATGGAGAGAAAAGAGAAGGCGAGCAAGCCTAATTTCAAAGTCAACTCTAGCAGCTGGAGAGCCATAAAAGTGATTGTGGTGCAGGATTTCTCCTTAAGGAGCTAAAGGTCTGACAATCGTATGATGAAACTAAGTTTATCAACTACTTGCAGCCCATGCATCTAGCAGAGCTTTATCTATCCAGATTCAACAAGCCTACTCACCAACTAGCTGCAGCAAATCACATTATGATGGGACAGCGCCTATAGCTCTGACATGCCACTAAGAAAAAGCATATTCATAAAGGCCCTAGCTCATCTTCATAAAAGCTTTGATAAGTAGCAGCACCTCAGGTCTCGCAGATATTAATCCTGACATTTTACCCACCAAAGGTCCTCAGTCATCATGACACCCTCAACCACTCAGACCAGATAAGCCCCAAAAGTCATGGTCCATCATAAGGCTTCACGTGACTTATTCCCATTAGATGACAAAACTCTAAGCTTTCTGAGGCAAGCTACACAGAGTACAATGATAAATAAATAGGATAAGAGGGACCTCCGGCCAATGAAGAAGCCTTGATACTTCCCTGGAGTGATGGCTGACGCTCAAGGACGCCAGCTCAAAGTGATCTGGCATCGACAGGGGGAGATCAGCGATGCTAGTTTGTAGATCCTCATCCCTCTTTAATCAAACTGGTGGATCATAACAGTAGTGATGATAAGAATCCAAGAAGCTTTCGCTAGTTACGCTGGGGGCACCTTTAACGAGCTGAGCAACAGGAGGCCAGCTCTTCATTCCACCATTACCACTATCTCGGACCATTCAAGAATAACATCTTGCTACCCTCACCCTGCAAATTCAAAGCATTTAAAGCGGCTGTCCAAAAAGCTCCAGAAGCAACATCTCGTGACCACACAACAGCAAGCAAAAGCTTTCGCTTGCTTTTGGGTCGCTGCTCAAGCCAATCATCATTCATTTCGTCGGAAATCTCCTCAGCAAGAGATCCACCGTCATCAAGCTCATCAGCAACTTAAAACTTGGAGAGCCACCACTCGCCGCCCAAGCGCCCTACTCTCTTACAGACGGCGACGGGGAGGCCTAAGCAAGGGCACCAGCACCTCCACTCCAATCATCTTGATTCTCTGGGGGGACAGACCATCAGCGGACATAAGTACCCAAATTAGCAGAGGGAAACAAGGGTGCTACAAGAGCTAAGTACACCACACTTAACAATATTTCTTTCATTGATACTTGAAAAATGTTATGCAGGAAAGACCGACTCTGTATCAGCATTCAAGACCAATCTCGCGTTGGCGTCCTAAAGCTCAACTCCAGCTCGGCACTCAAAGCCCGATGCACCATCGGCACTCAAGCCCGACTCTGGTCGGCACTCAAAGCCCGACTCCAGCTCGGTACCTAAAGTCTGATGTACCATCGGTACTAAAGCCCGACTCGATCGGCACTCAAAGCCCGACTCTAGCTCGGCACCTAAAGCTCGATGTACCATCAGCAATAAAGCTCGACTCCAGCTCGGCACTCAAAGCCCGATTTACCATCGGCACTAAAGTCCAACTTCAGCTCGGCACTCAAGCCCGACTCCGATCGATACTCAAAGCCCGATATACCATCGGCACTCAAGCCCGACTCCAGTCGGCACTCAAAGCCCGACTCAAGCTCGGCACCTAAAGCCCGATGTACCATCGGCACTAAAGCCCGACTTCGATCGGCACTCAAAGCCCGACTCTAGCTCGACACTTAAAGCCCGATGTACCATCGGCAGCACTCAAGCCCGATTCCGGTCGGCACTTAAAGCCCGACTCTGCGTCGGCACCTGTAGCCTGACTTCGCGTCGGCACCTGAAGCCTGGCTTCGCGTCGGTACCTAAAGACCGGCTCCGCGTCAGCACCTGAAACTCGGCTCCGTGTCGGTACTTGAAGCCCGACTCCGTGTCGGCACTTGAAGCCCGGCTCCGCATCGGCCCTTTAAAGCCCAACTTCAGCTCGGCACTCAAGCCCGACTCCAGCTCGGCACTCAAAGCTCGACTCCAGCTCGGCACCTAAAGCCCGATGTACCATCGGCACTCAAGCCCGACTCCGATCGGCACTCAAGCCCGACTCTGGTCGGCACTCAAAGCTCGATGTACCATCGGCACTCAAGTCCGACTCCGGTCGGTACTCAAAGCCCGACTTCAGCTTGGCACCTAAAGCCTGATGTACCATCGGCACTAAAGCCCGACTTCGGTTGACACTCAAAGCCTGACTCCAGCTCGGCACCTAAAGCCCGATGTACCATCGGTACTAAAGCCGACTCCAGCTCGGCACTCAAAGCCCGATGTACCATCGGCACTAAAGCCCGACTTCAGCTCGGCACTCAAGCTCGACTCCACGTCGGCACCTATAGCCCAACTCCGCATCGGCACCTATAGCCCGACTCCGCGTCGGCACCTGAAGCCCGACTCCGCATCGGCACCTGAAACTCGGCTCCGTGTCGGCACTTAAAGCTCGACTCCACATCGGCACTTGAAGCCCGGCTCTGTGTCGGCCCTTTAAAGCCCGACTCTAGCTCGGCACTCAAAGCCCGATGTACCATAGGCACTAAAGCCTGACTTTAGTTCGGCACTCAAGCCCGACTCTGGTTGGCACTCAAAGCCTGATGTACCATCGACAATCAAGCCCGACTCCGGTCGGCACTCAAAGCCAGATGTACCATCGACAATCAAGCCCGACTCCGGTCGGCACTCAAAGACCGATGTACCATCGACACTCAAGCCCAAGGCCAGCTCGGCACCAAAGACCGAAAACTGACTCCGACGTGGGCAACAAAGATCATCGGCACAAAGGAAAAGGCACCTGACCACTCTTAACTCTCAGGTCACCCTTCGGTGTTAAAAGAGACCCGACGATTTTAGCAACTCTCGGGTCACCACTCGGACCGGCCACGAAACCCCCAAGGCAGTTTTACTGTAGCCTCAGCAGTTCTATCATAGCCTCAACGGCTTCACTTCAGCCTTAGCAGTTCTACCTGAACGGCTAATGGCCAATCGAGCAAAAAGCATGGCTCCAAAGAGCGTGAAGACGTCTGCACAAGGCAGCGCAAAAGGAAAGGGGTTTCTCCACTTGGAAGGAATCATAGTTGAAGTTGATAGAAAAGGGCAGGTGCGAAGGTAAAAAGTCCTACACTCCTTTCGCTTAGCTAATGCGGGGCACACAAGCTCAGGAGTGGGGGAACATTTGATGGGGCCATTGACCCCATGGGTAATAAAGACTAATTTTTGGATGGCATCCTCTCAAGATAGCGATTTTCAGATGATTTTCCTAGGCGGCCATCCTTGGCGGCCTTCTTGAACAGCATAATTCCTAAGCGGCCTCGCTAGTCTACTCGACTTTGTGAAGGACGCAATGGGCATTTAATTCTGTCCACGGCATTGCTTTCGGTTGCAACAAGCATCTCTTCATAATAAAAAAAAGAGAACAAAAGGAAAAAAGGGCCACATGCGTGGGTTCTTCAAAGGGCCACCTTCATCGTTAATGTCCGAGTCAATGAGCTGGAGCATTTAATGGTGCAGAAATGGTCATAATGACTTAAAGAGCAATTAATGGAATGGAGTGTTACAGATATATCTCTCGGCACTCCAAGTCGGCCTCGTCCCATCTCGGTGCTCTTTTTTCGACCATGGACATCTTGCCTCGGCACTTCAAGTCGGCCTCGTCCCGTCTCAGCCTCATTTAAGTGCTTCCGCCGAGGTTGACGTGCATCCACTTGCTTTAAGGCATTTATTGCTTTATTCTCTCCAGTATTAAAGGCATTTATTGTCTTATTCTCTCCCGTGTATTAAGGCATTTATGGCTGCCATGTTAGTCTTTTTCCTTCGGCCATGAACAGCTTCGGCCTTTGCCACGGCCTCGGCCACGGCTTCAGCCTCGTCCATGGCTTTAGCTTCGGCTCTTGGCCTCGGCCTCGGCTCCAGCATCGGCTCTTGGCCTCGGCCTTCCAGCATCGGCTTTCGGCCTCGGCCTCGGCCCATGCGGCCACGACATCTCTCGCACCAAAGCATTTATGGCCTCAAAGGCCACGTGCATCCACTTACTCTAAGGCATTTATTGCCTTATTCTTTTCCGTATTAAAGCACTTATGTCTGCCACGTTGGCCACAACATTTCCCCTCGACCTCAGACATGCTCGGCCTCGGCCTTAACTCCCACTCGTTCACCACCACCTTTTTCTCTGCATGAAACTGGCCTCGGCTCGGCTCCAACATCGGCTTCTGGCCTCGGCCTCGGCTCCAGCATTGGCTCCTGGCCTCGGCTCCGGCTCCAATTCCAGCTCCGATCTCAGCCCTTGACGCAATTCCAATCATGAAGCCGAACTTTAATGCTGAACAGAATTAAAACTACAACGTGATCCACTCGCCCACCTTTTACCAAGATCACAGGCAGTTACAAGTGCTGCACATTTGCCGATAACCGCGGAACGTTTCTAACCACCCGATGCTAACCTACGAAGCCGATCTCAACAGAAGAGAAGATCCGGCTGTTATCACGGAAGGATAAGCGGGACCCCGAACAGGTATATAAAGACCCTGACTCACAATGAGGGGGGGACTTGACCTCTACTATCTCATCTTAATTCCTGTTCTCCTAATCGCTAACTTGAGCGTCGGAGGGTTCCCAACGGAACCACCGGTCCGGGACTTCTCTTGCAGGTTTTCGGCTACAGGAGGCAATCACATCATTCTTCTGAAGACCCAAAAAGCTCCTCTCTTGCCCGACACTCCTCGAAAGTGATTTGGCAGCAACACATGATATATGCAATGTTGAATGTTTTACATTTGAGTCAAAAAAGGAGGCAATTCTTCAAGTGTCACATCCTAAAATTCTTTTAAACAAACTTCATTGTCTAGTGGCAGGATTTATTTATTTATTTATTTTGTTTGTCACAGTTGGGGTGAAGATCGTGGTTTGTCATATCGATGCTTATTGTCCCATACTAGGCCTATTATATGGGTATTAAACAGACGCTCGGTATGAGGGCATGTCAAATGTTGACTTGCTTGGTACTTGCTCGGTACGAGGGCATGTCAAATGTTGACTTGCTTGGTACTTGTAGTAAGTCTTAGTATGCTGAATCGATTCACGTACGAATATTGTACCAATGTGGTACCACTACACAGTTCGATATTGAGATGGTAAACCTTGGCAAAAACCTTGTCAGCTTATTTTATTTCTTTAATAAACCCCATTAGTGTAAGAAAGATGTGCTTGATACGCTAAACCATTAATGTAAGAAAGTTGTACTTGATATGCCAAACCAATTTGCATATTGGGTGTACCAACACATTATCAATGTGGTATTGATATGAGGTTTGGTATCGAGATGATGAATCTTGGCAAAGACCTTGTCAATTTATTTTATTTCTTTAACAAACTCCATTAATGTAAGGAAGTTGCTTCCCTCCCCTGAAGCAGGCTTTCTATAATTAGGAACATCTCCCCACTTTATGGTAGCTTCTCCCCAGTTTCTATTATTAATTATCTGCCTACAAACTGCTGCATTAAATGCTAGTTAAGAATTCTTTGATTAATATTCTAGAAAGCTTCTTGATTGTCCTTACATGCTGTTCGTGTAGCCATGATATTCCGTATGACAAACTCTTCATCTACCCCAAATACTTCTTTTGCCACATCATAAGACACCTCACGTGCCACATCGCTAGATGAAGTTTTACTTGCTCATATTGCACCAGAATCAAAAGAAAGTATAACAGAAATGATAAGGACTTCGTTTGATGTTTTTACAGGATATCACATGATGCAAAAGCTTAATTTATCAGATACTAGTACTTCCCACTAGGAGGGATCTTTAACTTTGTAGCAAAACTGAAGATCTTTAATGTGTAGCCAACACCAATGGCAATTCAGAAAACATGATCCCGAGCAACAGTATCATGTAGCATTATGTGCTTTTCTATGTAACTCCAACACCTGATTAATGGTATTAAATGTCATATTAGTTTAGTTCTACATTGTTGGAAGCTAATTATGAGATGTAACACTTGTAATCAAAATACATATGATGCCTTCTTTTTACAGCTGTCATTGACATAGCCAAGATATTGTCTATGGATAAGGGCATAGCAGTATGTAGTTTTATGACATCATAGCATGTCTGTTCAGCATCCTGCATTATAAAGGGATATTACTACTGCAAATCATATTGTAGGATTTTGCAACATTGTAATCCTTTTACAAATTTTGTCAGAGTTTTCATTTCTGGTATTTTAGTCTTGTATGCTATAGTTTGCAACCATTTTGTTGTGGCAGATGTATTACTTGGACATGAGGAAATATCGTACTTTTCTAGATTCCACAAGGGAGATACATGATTTGACTTTTCATAAGGCTTTATCTGACCTAAAATACAGTCATCTGGTCTTGTTCGCCGATTGCACAATATGGTCATGCTTGACTATATTATTTCAATTTACCATAATCCACATTACAAGGTAAAATCACTGGACTTTGCTGCCTACATCATGGTTGTCAACCTACTCTAATAGAGTGGTATGCTACGGATCATGTTGTCTGTGTTCTTGGATGGTTTTAATAAAACTCGAGATCTTTGTAGATGTTAATGTCAACATTTTTCTTGTCAGTCTCTGCTTGACCCTGTGCTTGACCAGCAGCTTGTCAAGTCATATTGCTTATGCGCTATTAGAAGATGCTTATGTATTCTAAATCATGTGGTTCCTGATGTTGAACTCTATTCGCTAAATTGACTTTGCTTGCCTATGCATTAGTGTCACTCTTATGTCTTAATGTTACTCCCTTACTAAGCATCTTCTTGCATTCTGTTAGTTCATTGCACCTTATACGCTGGATGAATTGTTGATCTTCGGGCTTCCTTATGCAGGATAAATTGTTTATCTTCAGACTTCCTTTCCCTCATTAATGATGTTTACAGCTTTTAGCTCATATTTAAAGCCAAGCGACCAGCAAATCATTTAAGAACTCTCACCATATACTCCTAGATTCAGCGAGACTCCAATTCTTATGTTAGCAATATGTTCTTGGTCATCTTCATTCTAGATATTAAAATTTATTACTCTTTATATATTGCCATATTAAGAGCGGGCGTTTGGTCTAGTGGTATGATTCTCACTTCAGGTGTGAGAGGTGGCGAGTTGGATTCTTGCAGCTCCCTGAAAAACAAGATTCCAATAAGTTTTGGAGGGTGAGTCTTGGTATAATAGTAACATTGCTCTGTTGTGACCTAGCGATCACGGGATCTCCCATGCGCTCTGCCACTCTTTATATACACACACAAACCAACCCCTTCATAGGATCTCCATCTCTCCATGGTGACCTTGCGCAGGCCAGGTCACCAGACTTTCAGCTCTTATATCTGAAAATGTAGACTGGTACAGGTATGCCCAAGATTTTTGGACTTTGCCTTATTTATTTTCAGATAAGTGCTACATGTTGCTCATTTGTTTCTTCCAACCCCCTCCTCGTGAGGGCCACCAAAAAATGAAAAAGAAGATAGGGATGATGCTTTCAACTTTAGGCACATATTGACCATGTTTAGGCTAAGTTACTTGAACTCATATTGTTGACTCAGCCATTCTCATGGCATTATAGGTAACTAGAGGTGCTCACTTTGTTGGTGCTTTGCTTCTGCCCAGCAGATGGCATACATTGGAAAATGGCACTTGCACACATTGTTTTGACACAGATGGTGGAGGGACAAATTACATGATTTGTATATTGATATCTGTTTTGGAGTACTCCCCACTTAAAATAACTACAAATTCCTAGCAACTTAGTTTTCAACCAGATAGGGTGCATAGAGATTGCTTGCCCCTCTGCCACAATGGTTACTTTACTGTAATTGATTCAATTTGTGCTAAGCTCTTCTCTTGTGATCAACTACTTCAAAAAAAGAAGAAGAAGAAAAAAAAAAAAAAAAATCTCATGATCAAGAGTAATTTCCAGAGTCTATTACGAAGTCTGAGACACTGAATGGCGAATGGTTTGACTTCATTGGAAAAAAGGTCAAGGACTGGGAAATTCTTAAAAATGAGTTCTCAAGCAGCCAAATAATGTTGCGTTACTCTTCATAATGAGAATAAAGAATGATGTTTTCTTGAGTGGTGCATCCCTTTCTTTTCTTGCAGTAACTTCTTAATGTCATTATTTCAGTTTCCACTCTACTGAAGAACTTGACAGGAGTAGTGTTGAATTGAACAAGAAAAGGAAGCTTCAGTATGAGCTCGATGATTTGGGTCTGCCATTAGCTAAGCACAAATTCCGAGATAGATTTAATACTTCTGGTCATGGATCACTGATTGCAGAGAGCCCAGGGCATGCGGACAATCTCCTCAAAGAAATAATTAGGAGAGAAATGAGAGATGGGCTGGAACAACTGGAAGACTCTGACAATGATAGTAACAGTTTTATCGAAGATTATGATAAAACTGAAGGTTATGTCACTGCCATGGCATTGGACATTGGTGCTGAATTTGGAAATCCATCTGGGAAAATCTTTCTCCAGGATCGGCCTTCTGAATCTTCTAGCAGTTCCAACAGCAATATTTTGAAGAGCAGCATCAATACCTTTAACACTCAAGACATCATAGGAGCGAACAACAGAGAACCAGTGGAGGGGGATGTTCAGCAGTTTGACCCAGGGTACGAAAGCATTGAGGAGCAACATCCTGAATTTGAACCATATGGTGATTACCTTTTCTCAGACTTTGGAAAGAATGCAACTGAGAATTTAGATGAAGCAACTGAAGATGAGATGCTTTACTCGAATGATGTAGCACCAAATGCATTCGTGCTTTCATCAGGAAGGTGGAGCGCCGGACAAGGTATGCTTATGGTTTCAAGTCACACGCAACAAAAGTTCTCGTGCTTGTTAGAAATTTCTACTGCTGTATCATAGATCTTTTGATATTGCACTGCAGATGCTCGATTGGGTGCAAGGAAACCAACCATTGATCAAGAATTTGAGCAATATTTTTCCATGCTTATGCTGTAGAGAGCATTGCAGACTATTAGCAATCATGTGATTTTCAAATAACAAAGATGTCATCACGTAGAATAAGTTGGTCTTTTACAACTTGTAACATATTGTGTTGTAACGTAGTTCTCCATTAACTGAATCCTTCTGTTGAGAGTATTAGAACCAACTTTTTAAATCATGTGGAACAAGGTTGTCTTGGAAGCGCCGCCATTCTGTCCTGTCCTCCCATGTAAGGAGGTAGATGTTTGAAGGATATGATTATAATCACTTTGTGCAGCAGCTAGTAAAAAGCATCTTACTAAGCAACCTTCTCACTTACTTTTTTTCTTTTAAATGGAATTTTTAGAATCACCAGGCGTTAGAAGAGAGAAATTATAGACTAGCTTCTATGTTTGCTTTCTCACTTTTGGCGTTTTTAATCTTTTTTAATAAAAATCTCTTCAAATTGATGGAGTAAGCATTGCACTTGAGCACGGAAGCAGCTTTTTCATTCTTTATTATTTTTCCCGTCCGCACTGCTTAGCTGAGTACTGATATGACGTAACATGTTTCATTATAAATGGTCCTGCAAATGTACCAGGAGATAATTCTGCTACTGAAATGCTGCTCGAAGTTGTAAATTAAACATTAAAGTTGAAATAAGAGACCAACCGTTCAGTGATGGCGGATGTTTGCACTGCAACATTCTTCATCTGCTGCGCTGCGCCTTACCATGCTGAGGAAAGGTCGTCACGGGGAGGAGAGACTAATAAAGTTGCTTGCCACCATGGTTCTCAACTGCATGGCGAGCGTCGTGTGGCACCCGCTCGTGAACTGCACCACTAAATAGTAAAGGGATGACCATTCACACGAATTATTTACGTGGCAAGGTGATTTTTTTTTTTTTTTTTGGAGAAAAGTGATAATACACTCATGGTGTGCCATAATGTAAGTTTCTAATAGCTATCCAACGTCTACTACTGTGGTCTGTGGAAGACATTCAATTGTAGATGAAGAGAGAGGAAAAAAAAAGAAGAAGAAGAAAGCAATTTGATTTTCAAGTGATCAACTCTCACTAAACCGGCTGCCCAATAACCCTACCTTGACTCTCTTTCAATAGAAAGCAATATGATCCCAGAAAAGAGAACAGCATCCTTTTTTTAAATCAGCTGTCAGTCTAGACACCTAAATCAGCATACCATTTTTCAAATCAGCTATTCAAGGTGAGAGGGTGGTTGGTATGTAGGCTTTGCTAAGGGTCCTATGATCATACTATTTTTAATTTATGTGTTCTTTTAGAGATCGCGCTAAATTATATTGAAGGTCAACCCCTTTTTTATCATAAAATTATCAGCATTGAGATTTTTAAAAGTGTTAAGTATTCATATTTCAATTTTAAATTTTAAATTATTTTGCATTACCTCACTATTATAGCAAAAAGGCCTTTAGTCCCTAAGAATTTAAAAGTTCCTCTCTATGGAGTTAGAGCATTTGCAAATAAGAGAAAGCTAATGCAATTTAATAAGGTGCTCTAAAAAGGTGACATGTGGTGGCTACTTCCATCCTAGTGCCGTCAATGGCATATGCTAATATGATTTGTTTAGAAGAATATGATCAATAACTGAGCAAATAACATACCTGATGCATATGCGGTATGGTGGACTAGTGTAACCTAACAACCATTTGTAGAAATATTACGATGATGCATAGAAAAAAAATTTATCATAACGAAGTTAATGGTTCACATTCATAGATAAGTTGTGCAATCTTATCATCTGATACAAAAATCAGCTATTTTAAAGAAAAGCTCATCTGAAAACAAAGCATAACCTTTTCCTTACATTTCACTCAACTTCACTGTGCTCTCTTTTTTCTTTATTTTTTTTTATAGTTCTTTCTTTGTAAATTAAAAGACTATAAAATTCATCCTTGGTCATTTTCATCGTCCCCCTTTATGTATTTGAATGTTAGAAGCTCTTAATTAATTTAATCGGAAAGCCACCATCATTTCTTATACTCTTTTTCTATTGTCATGAATCTTCTTTATAAACGTCCGAGCTCTCTCCATTGATCTTGCCATTATCCTTGTTCTCGTATCCTTGCCTCCATCATTTATCTTAATAGCGCGCGGGTCCTATCATTGCATTCCAACACCATCAAAATTGCTATCAAGAAATAAGAGGCACCCGATGTAGCTCCAGAGAAATTGTTATCCATGGCCTCATTTCAATTATTACCAAAATCTGGAGTTAGATTCTTTCTAATGATGTATCTATTAGAAAAATAATTGTTGTTTGGAGCTATGCATGCTCACTAATAATTTTCAATGCTAGACTGCTGGACAATCATTGCAACAATAAGCTTAGCAGAGCCACTTTGCGCTAAATGAAAGGGCCATTCATTAATCATTGTCATCGGATGTGATGGTTGTTGAAAAATCCATGCTTCGGATGCCACCAAGCATAACCGCTTTGGTAACGGATAAGATCTCATCCTTCAATCATATATTACCAACTAACGGGGACTTGCTTGCTTTCCTCCTCTCTCTCTGTAACCTGCCGTCTCTCTACGATCTGCAGGCCATATTGAATGGACGTTTTGGTGAGCAGTGACCCCATGTCCATCTTTCCAAATGCGGATATATATATATATATTGCAGCCATAAAATCAACATGATATTATTATTATTATTATTATTATAATAGTAGTTGTTGTAGTACTTTGCTTTACCGTGCAGGACAGTCAAAGGGATGCATAATTAAACAATAATTTATTAATTAATTCTAGTGGTATAAATGTGTAATATAATTAAATCACACTGTTTCAGTGGTCTATTCTCGCCCTCGAGCGGCTTGGATTTATACGTGGGTACAGGACGTTCAATGTCCGAACCGGCACGGTGTAGTGAAAGGACCGCGTCACCGTCCAACCCCCACGTGAACCCCAACCAGTCGCTGTCCTTGAACGACCTGCCACGTGTCCCGACCCCACACCCACGTGAGGCTGCCGAGATTCCATCGTACAATGGACGACGTGGCAACTTCCACGTGGTCCAATAGGATCGCCTCCAGAGACAGCTTATCGCACTCCCCACTCCTACGATGTGACCGTTGACCGGACCCCTCCCCGGGTCCCGGGTCCCACCCGCTACCGTCCCAAACGGGTGGTCGCGCCCTGCCCCCTTGTACCGGGTGCGGTCAAATCACAATCATGGATCCGGGTCCGGTAGTTGGGTGTGCACCACCCTCGCCTCCTCCTCCGCCTCCTCCTCACTCTTCCTTTTCACTGCCGGTCCCGGGTCCCACCCGCACGTGCGGGCTAGTCTTCAATGCTACTCCTATCTCCCGGACCCGACCCGCTTCGAGATTCATCGGCCACCTGCGAGTCTCGGGCACCGAGGGATCGGTGAGGCGCCTCGATCGCAGCCGTCCGGGGCTCGTACGAACTGTTGTCAGTCGGCCACTGGGGATCGGAATCACCTGTCGCTGAGACCAGCTGTCTCCACGCGATCCAACGGCTAGGATCATAGATCTTCAGATGCATTATTTGATTAATATAATCAAGTACAAAATTAAAGCAGCACCAAGGGAAGGAAAAGGGATTGCCTCGATCTAAGATAAAACTAATAATAATTATAATAGAGTGATCTAATCTCCGTACGATGGTAAACGGGTCTGTCTGCGCTAATCGCTATCGAGGAGGAGAGGCGCTTAGATTTTTGTATGAAACGGATTTTTTTCCCTCTCTTTCTCTTTGACCGGATCCTTGGGTGCGGTGGCATCCGTCAGCCACGTGTGAGACCTCCTGTAGTCTAATGGTCAGTCGTACCGCCACTTTGGGAGCACCATCATTCGACTTTCGAGGATTAAAAACTTTGAGGCAGGGGATCTTGCACGTGAGATGCACGTGGGAGAAAAGGTCAGGAACGTAAAGGGTCACCACCAGGCCAGCTGGGCCTGGGAGCCTGCGGAGTGCGGAGTGTCCCACGAGCAAACGAAATAAAATAAGTTTTTTTTCGTTTTCTTTAATGGTTTTATCTTTGAGGGAGTGAAGGAAACGAGGATGGACATGAACTTTGGTTGATGACGAAGGTAACATGCCAGCAAACGCCTTGTTGCAACTCGCATGTGGTCTTTTTCTTGGATTTGTCCAAAAATATGAGTCTTTATGCCCGTCTCCTTTTAGAAATTTGCATTATTTGTGATCTTCTTAATGATATTGACTATGAACACTTTTTCTGTTTCAAGGAGTAAAACAACTTTTGTAACAAAACTTTTATTTTATTTTATGTCTTTTTGGCCTCTAAACGTGAGCTCTCCTGTACGTACGTTCTGTTTTGACCCCTTATATTTCTAACCTGTTTTTAATATATGGTAAGCATTTCTCCACAAATAACCTCTTCTTGTGCACTTGGATATTTAAGATTTAAAATGAAGTAATGACTGCACCTAACGCTTTCCTGGTATGCTTTTTTGAGGGGACATTCCTGATATTATACTTGAAGGGCACCATGACATGAACACTACATTCAAAAATATTTTCATTAAATTTATAAATGGTTATTTATAAAACTTGAAAGGCACCTTATGAGATTGTCAGTCAGTGATTAATTTTTAATTGAATAAAAACCATTTAGAATCAAAATCTTTTAGACCTTTCGCGTCCAGGTTAAGTCAATTATTATATATTAGCTTTTCAATTTTTTCCTACAATATGTTGAACCTACATAGGTGGAGTGCAAAAGGTCCCATTTAGATTGATACTAAAATGATAAAAGAGTTTTTAAACACTGATAAGACAGTGTCATGGTGATACTCCTCACTCGCAGGAGTTAATTGTTTAGGTGATTATTTGAAAAATTTTCAGGCCCATGAGCAATTTTCATCATTTATCATTCAAGGGTGCTAACGCTGAATAACTTCATCAAAGATCACAAATGATCGATCAACTAATTTTAAAATAACAGACGCAGTAATATATATGTCACTGGATATTTCTATCTGCATGGTCTTAGTTCACAGTTCCCTTGTGCCCTATAAATATTGTACTTTCATCGATCTGATCAGGATATGCGAGCGCACATGAAAACCAGCCAGTATGTCTACATGTTTTAGTTTTAAGTTTGTAATTCAAAGAACATGCTGGCTGGACCCTGTCAGGCATCCTTGAGGCTTTCAAAAGTTCCAGCTGATTTAAGTTAATATTATATTACCTAGCAACTTAGATCCAGAGAAGAATGCAAGGCCGATAGGAAATTGAGCTAGCGCTTTCCAAAGCTCCAGTCCTCACCCACATTTTAGAGAGGGCACTGACACCTTTTTTGCGGGTCAAATCAGAAGGAATCCAAAGCTCACTGCAAGGGGGGCCCGGCAACCCCGAACGCTCATCGTGGCTCGCGCCATCTCACCCTCTCCGGCGACCTTCCACCCGCCCCCCCTCGAACGGACGGAGCCCGCAACCGGGAGCGGTGGAGGCCGATTCCCCTTCCCCAGCTTAAATTAGGAACAAGCGATAAAACAATACCAACAGGAAAAAATAACGGCAACAAAGTAATGGCCGATCACGGAAGGGAAGGGCCCCTGGCCACCCTGACTCGCCTCTTCACGTTGTTTGATTCCGATCAACGTCCATAATTCCACTCCATTTAATTTGTCTCACTCATCTACGTTAAAGTGACGAAACCCATCACAATATTTAATCTTGTTTTTGTACCGAAAGAAATATTCTATCTTATTTGAACAAATAAATATATGAACAACAAATTCGCAGGTGCAATAATTCAACGTGTCAGTGCGTCACGCCGGATTCGGCAGAGCCGTAGGCAGAGTGATGCCATCAGCACCACCACCATCACCATCACCGCCCCGCTCCTCATTCATTCATTCATTCATTCAATTCTCTCTCCTCTCTCTTTCTCCAACATTCATCGATCAATCGAAGATTTAAATCAAGCAAGAGAAGAGATAGCCAGAAAACAAAGCCAGAACAGGAAAAAAAGAGAGCGGCTGAGCGCCCAAAAATCTATTCCTTTTCTAAAAAGGATGCCAAAAAAGAAAAACTAATATTACTCTCTCTCTCTTCTCCTCCACCTATCCACCTTCCCTTCGTATTTCCAGCTCTCACATCGCGTCGCCACCACAGATTACAGTAGATCCGTCCATCTCCCCTCTCCCATCTCAAAGGAGAGACCCCAAACTTCCACAAAATCGCTAGTAACCCAGAAAACAAAATTAAAAAAAAAAAAAAAGAAACTGTACAAGAAAAGGATCACATCTATCCGATTCTCTGCTTTCTTATATAACTCTCTCTCCTTTATCTATCTGCTATCTCGTCTTCTTCCTTCCTTCCTTCCATCGCGGCGTGGAGATGGAAGCAGAAAAGAGTGCATGTTCCACGATGCTAAGGGTAGTCTCGCCAGCAGATAAGCATGGTAACGCAGCGACGCATGATGTAGAACCTGGCCCTCTGCTCTTTCACGAGGCTAGCGCACCTGCTCGAGAAGGAGCGCGGCGAGCCCGAGCCTGATTTCCCCTCTCTCATGCTCGCGGACCCCTTGAGGAAGGGTCCGCCTTCGCCCACCACCACCCTCCTGCTCGCGCTGCAGCTGCTATTCCCGCTCCCCTTCTTCGAAAGCTTCCATTTCTCGTCCATATACAGCTCCATAGATCTGCTTATATTTCTTTCTTCCTCCCCCTGCTTCTCCACCGGATCGTTTGGTTTTCTAGATCGGTTGGGTGGATTTGGTGTAGAAAGAGGTCGAGAGACAGTGTGTCTGAGAGAGAGAGAGAGAGAGAGAGGGAGAGGTGGACAGAGAATGGAGGGCAGACAGGAGAGGGAGAGAACAAGGGAGGGGCTGAGAAGGTGGGCTGGTTAGTGTTGGTGTGGCTGAATGGGGTGAGTTGAGGAGAGCTTGGGAGTGGGGGTTTGAATATTTATAAAGGGGGAGAAGGAGAAGGGCAGGGTAGGGAGGGTGAGAAGAAGTGCAGGAGATTGGTGGTGGGCAGTGGGTATCACCTGGGTCCTTCTCTGCCTCGTGAGCCCCACCCTTTCTGCCCCCCCCCTCCCATTCTTACTGTTTTCTTTTCCATTACTTCAACCAGATGGGAGAGATTCTTTTCCAAACGAGAGTCTAGTCCCGAGACTAACTTAAGGGGACGTTTGGGTTGTCAACCATATATAGAGAGAGCCGCGAAGGAGAACAATTAATAATTATGGAATCCCATTTCGGCTCTTCCATTCCATCCGGGGCTGGCTTAAAACGCAAGGAAGACCTTAAAAAAAGCACTCGAGATCTTCAGTACCTATTGTTCTTCCGTCATCGTTGCATGGCCCCGTTTCACCATTCCACGCGGCCCTCATGTAGGATAGATAATAAGGGAACGTAAAAGCCCTCATCCGGCGTCATAAGGATATTAGCTTTTCCAAAGGTAGTTAACCAGCTACGTATCAAGCTCGATCAGCTACGGAGCCCTACTCACGGAATAGCAGTGAGGAAGCATGTCTCGGGAGCACCTGTACGTGGAGGTGAATTGAGCGGGGCCCAGGGCCACGTGAGGTGGGGCATGCGTAATCCTGGCCGGGATCAGTATACATGCTGCTGCTGTCGCTTGCCGAATGCCAACCATTGGGCTTCCGGTGCAACGGCGCCCATAATTCCCGTTTCCTACGGTAGCGACTAACGCCTACAGACGCCACCGCGCGTTCCCACGGAGAGCGCGTGAGGACATTTTCGTGCCAGGCGTTGCATCCGATCGCCTCAGCCCTCACCTGGGATATATTCCGTAGGCTACAGTGCTTCTTCTCGAGAGGAGCGAACATAGAGGAGAAGGGAGAGACGTTGGTATTTTATTTTATCCCGAACAGGAGAGAGAGAACCGAGGAGTAGTCTACCATGTCCCGTTACGCTTCTGAATCCAATTAACCTTCACCTGTTGCCCGTTTATGCTGCTTTTTATTTTAATTTTAATTTTTACTTATATATATATATATATATATATATATATATAGTAAATGATGTGGCTGGTATAGCCACGTGCAGCCGCAGGGGCAATCTCAATAAAATCAGAGCATTTTGCGGCCCAGGCCATTCATGGCCTCCCCTCTCGGCCCTGGCGTCTCCAAGCCCCCAAGTCGGCCCCAGCCATTCCTGGTCGGCCCTCTCGGTCCCGGCATCTTCAGGCCAGCCAAGTCGGCCCAGGCCATTCCTGGCCGGCCCCTCTCGGCCTCGGCCATTCCTAGCCGGCCCCTCTCGGCCCCGGCGTCTCCAAGCCCGTCGAGTCGGTCCGGTCTCCAAGCCCGCCGAGTCGGCCCGGCCATTCCTGGCCGGCCCCTCTCGGCCCCGGCGTCTCCGAGCCCGCCGAGTCGGCCCTGGTCATTCCTGGACGGCCCCTCTCGGCCCCGGCGTCTCCGAGCCCGCCGAGTCGGCCCAGCCATTCCTGGCCGGCTCCTCTCGGCCCCGGCGTCTCCAGGCCCGCCGAGTCGGCCGAGCCCATTCCTGGCCGGCCCCTCTCGGCCTCGGCCCGCTCTCGAGCCCGAGCCCACCGAGTCGGCCCCGGCCATTCCTGGCCGGCCCCTCTCGGCCCGGCGTCTTTGAGCCCGCCGAGTCGGCTCCGGCCATCTCTGGCCGGCCCCTCTCGGCCCGGATCTTCAAGCCCGCCGAGTCGGCCCGGCCATCCCTGGCCGGCCCTCTCGGCCCCGGCATCTCCGAGCCCGCCGAGTCGGCCCGGCCATCCCTGGCCGGCCCCTCTCGGCCCCGGCATCTCCGAGCCCGCTGAGTCGGCCCAGGCCATCCCTGGCCAGCCCCCCCGGTACTTCCTGGCCGGGGAGGTCGGCCCGCCGCCCCTGGTCAACCAGGCTCAGCCTCGGCTCCCTTGGGAAGGTCGAGATGTCCCAGTTCTCTCCAGATCAGCCCCAGCATGGCCCCAGCAGTTCAAGAAACCACCTCTCTGACTCGCGCTGCCTGACAACGCCAGATCCACCTACCCACAGGCCACGTTGTTGATGGGACTAGACCCAACAACTCAACAGCCCCACTGATTGATGGGACAGAACCCACCAACCGCGTTTTCTCCCTCTCCGATGGGACAGGACCCACCAACCAGCCCAGATCCACACAACTTCCAAGAACCTACAGACATTCCTTCCTCACAGAATCCCACGTGATCATGTCAACCCCTATAAAAAGGTGAATCCACTCTCTAAACAGGTATGTGCGATAATCCCCAAAATCGCTGTCTTAGCACTCAGAAAGGAATCCCTCCTCTCTGATATCTCCTTTTCCATACCAAAAAGGGCTCACTCGAGCCCCTCTTCAGCTGTGACCTCAATCGCTAACTTGGGCATCGGAGGGTCCCATCGAAGAATCCTCTTCGGTCTTGGGACTTCTTTGCAGGAAACTTGGTGAAGCAAAGGTTCGAGAAGCACTCCGTTCCCGACGTTCAGGACCGGTGATTGGGCGTCATCAGATTGGCGCGCCAGGAAGGGGGAAAGAGAAAAGGTAGCGAACATTCTCCCTGCGCTACATCTCAGTAGGCAGATTCTCTCCCCTCCCCCTCTTCTCTTCTAGAAACCATGGTGGTGACGCGAGCTCAGGACGCCTTCGTCATCTGTCCAGCGGGGCTTCCCCGCCAACTAGGCAGCAGGAGGCCAATCCCCCTGCTACCAACCCTCCAGTTACTTGCCCGCCGCCGGAGGCCGTGATCAAACAGTGGAGCGGCTGGCGACCCTTTCCCGTCAGGTCCAAAATCTCACCGCCATGGTCCACAGGCTCCAGCAACAACAATCCGTGGCCACCCAACATCAGACCGCTCCTCCTGCCAGTCAGCAGTCGGCGAGGGGAGGCTCTCCTCGGTGGGAGGCCGGTCGGCGAGAGACCGGCCAACGTCCGGCTTCCCCTAGGAAGCCCCGATGCGAGCCCCCCAAGCAGAGCTGGAGAAAGCCTTTCTGGCACACTTCGACGCTTACCGGCGAATCCCAAGGGTAGCCGACAGTCTTTTCTCCGTCCGTCAAAGGAGGGAGATTCGCTGTGGGGCTTTGTGTCCCGGTTCAAGGCCGCCGCCCTCGAGGTCTACCATCTCGACGACGCGGTGGCGACGTTGGCGTTGAAGCGGGGACTCCTCCCGTCCCGCTTCACCTTCTCTTTGGATAAGAAGCCCCCAAGCTCTTATTCTGATCTCTCCTCGAGCTCAAAAGTACATCCGTGCGGATGAAGCCGACTTCACCCGCCGGGAATCTTCAAGAAGCTCCAGCCACAAGCCTGCTCGCCCCGAGCCTAACGGGCCCCCTCGACACCGGCGAGCTGACCCACCTCGTCGATCCGACAACAAGCGTCGGAGCCCCGTCCCCGACGAGAGTAAGCTCATGCCCCTTCTAGCCCCTCGATCCCACATCCTGATGGAGATCGAGGGTGAGCCTTATCTCCAACGTCCTCCTCCCATGAAGAAAGGTCCTCCCCGCGACAAGAGCCGCTACTGCCGATTCCACCGGGATTACGGCCACGATACCGATAGCTGCTACAGCCTAAAGAGGGCCATCGAGGAGCTCATTCACGGGGCTACCTCGGCAAATATGTCCAAAAGGCGCCGCAGCCACTGCCGGCCCATCATGGGGCCCCCGCCTGTCCAACCCCGGTCGACAATGCCCCCACTGAACGGACGGTCGGAATGGTATCCTGGGGATCAGCTTTGCACCTAAACGGCTGAGAGGGGAGGAGGCGCCGAATAGTGTAATTCCTGGGGGGGACCTGCTGTAGTGAAAAATGTAAACAATGAAGGTGTAGTCGTCTCTATGATGATCGCCAGGCACCCTGTAAAAAGGATATTAGTTGATAGTGGCAGCTCAGCTGACATCCTTACTTATGACGCTTTTGTTCAGATGGGACTATCTTTGGACTCTCTCCAGCCTGTGGTGGCCCCGTTAGTCGGATTTACCGGGGACTCCGTAAGGGTCGAAGGTGAAATACCTCTGCCTGTGACAGCCGGAACACCGCCACGCCAAAGCACTGTGATCATGAAATTTTGGTCGTGAGGGTCCCCTTGGCGTACAATGCCATTCTCGGACGCCCAGGTCTGAACCTTTTGGACGCAGTCATTTCCACCCGGCGTCTACTAGTGCAGTTCCCCACTAGTGAGGGAGTTGGAGAGATGCACGGCGAGACCAGCCCGGTCCTACCCTATTATCACGCGGCATCAAGTCCCCTGGAAGTCGAGCCATCTTTAGAGGCGTCCGACCCCAGAGACTCTAGTAAGGGAGGAGAGCCAGCTGAGCACCTTCAAACCTTCCCCCTTGGGGAGGACCCGGCGAAGACCGTCCGTATCGGAGGACTCCTTCCCCTAGAGGACCGGGAGCGTCTCTTGGGTTTTCTGAGGGCTAACTCAGACATTTTTGCTTGGTCGGCATCGGATATGCCCGGCATCCCTCCGGAAGTGATCACCCACAAACTCAACATTGATCCACGGCACCGCCCGATCCGCCAAAAGAAGAGAAGCTTTGCCCCTGACCGACAAAAGGCCATTGACGAGGAAGTTAACAAGCTACTCAGTGCCGGCCACATCCGGGAAGCGCACTACCCCGATTGGCTAGCCAACGTGGTCATGGTGCGTAAGGCAAATGGGAGCTGGAGGATTTGCATAGACTTCACCGACCTCAACAAGGCGTGTCCGAAAGACATCTTCCCCTGTCCAGAATTGATCAGCTGGTGGATTTCACCACCGGGCACGAACTCCTCAGTTTCATGGACACCTTCTCAGGATATAATCAGATAAGGATGGACCCTAGCGACGAGGAACACACATCCTTTGTGACAGAGAAGGGCATTTATTGCTACAAGGTGATGCCTTTCGGCCTTAAGAACGCGGAGCAACCTACCAAAGGTTGATGAACAGAGTGTTCCGGAATCAGCTAGGCCGGAACATGAAAGTCTATGTAGACGACATGCTGACAAAAAGCACCCGCGCCTCCGATCACGTCTCCGACCTAAAGGAGACCTTCAATAACCTTCATCGCTTCCAAGTCAAGCTGAATCCCAAGAAGTGTGCTTTCGGGTCACGGCAGGCAAGTTCCTGGGCTTCATGGTGACCCAGCGAGGGATCGAGGCAAACCCAGAGAAGATCAGCGCCATACTCGATATGAGGCCACCATCCAGCAAAAAGGAAGTGCAACAATTGACAGGGAGGATAGCGGCTCTAAGTCATTTCCTCTCCAAATCGGCTGAGAGATGCCTGCCTTTCTTCAAGGCCCTGCAGAAAATGAATAGCTTCGAATGGACGGACGACTGCCAGAAAGCCTTCGACGGGTTGAAGGCAATCCTGTCTTCTCCGCCACTTCTATCCAAGCCAAGAGATGGAGAAAGTCTCTTTCTCTACTTAGCTGCTTCGTCAGAAGCTGTTAGCTCAGTCCTGGTGCGCCTCGACGCCGATGGAACTCAGAGACCCGTCTATTATGTGAGTAAGGTCCTTCATGACGCAGAGGTCAAATATTCCAAAACAGAGAAAGTTATTTTTGCCCTAAGTCTCCACCCGATGCCTCCATCCGTACTTTCAAGCCCATCCTATTGTGGTGCTCACGGATCAGCTCCTTCGAGCCATTCTGGCTCGCCCGAACACTTCAGGCCGACTGGCCAAGTGGGCCATCAAGCTGGGAGAGTTCGACCTTTCTTTTCAAGCTCGATCGGCGCTGAAGTCTCAGGTCTTAGCCGATTTCCAGGTCGAGTGCACTTGGGGGAGAAAGATCCCAAAGAGGCTCCCATGGAGCATGCAAACCTGAGCCAGATGATGATGGAGAATCCTGGTTTCTTCATGTGGATGGCGCATCAAATTCACAAGGAAGCGGCGCCGGCCTCATTCTTGCTGGCCGGGTAGAGAAAGGACAGAATGTGCCCTTCGGTTCCTATTCGAAGCCACCAACAACTAAGCCGAGTACGAGGCCCTGCTGGCTGGGTTAAGGCTAGCCCGAGAGTTGGGAGTAAGGTCTCAGAGCCTTTACTGACTCGCGACTTGTCTCTGAACAAATCCATGGGGAATATGAAGCGTGCGACCCCATTATGGCACAATATTTGGGCAAGGTTCGGCTCCTAACTTCCCCACTGCCTTACTTCAGTATCAGTTACATTCCCCGGAGCGAAAATGCCAAGGCCGATATCCTTTCCCGTCTGGCCACCTCCACCGATGGCTTGGTGAGAGATGCTTATATTGAATATTTGGAAAGACCCAGCATAGAGGACAGTGAAGAAGTCCTCCCACTTACCCAAGAGCCCACATGGATGGACGCAACGTCCGTTATCTCACTGACGGCACTCTCCCTGATGATCGCAACGAAGCTAGGCTGCTCAAGTGGAGAGCCTCCAAGTTTATCCTCCTGGACGGGCGTCTATACAGAAGGTCATTCTCCTACCCCCTACTCAAGTGTGTAGGGCCCACCGACGCTGACTACATCCTCAGAGAGATTCACGAAGGCATCTGTGAAATCACCTAGGGGGTAGATCTTTAGCTCAAAAAGCCCTCCGTCAAGGATACTTCTGGCTCATGATGAAGGAAGACGCAGCTAGATTGGTTCAGAAGTGCGATGGTTGCCAGCGCCACGCACACATCCAACATCAACCGTCTGCCCCAATGAGTCCGCTCTCGGTCTCATGGCCTTTCGCTCAATGGGGAATGGACATTCTCGGGCCATTCCCCCCAGCTTCAGGGCAGCGGAGATTTTTGTTAGTCGCCATCGATTACTTCACTAAGTGGGTTAAGGTCGAGGCACTGGCCAAGATCACCGAAAGCAAAGTCAAAGCCTTCTTCTGGAAGTCGATCATATGCCGTTTCGGCCTGCCCCACACCCTCGTCACGGACAATGGTCGCCAATTCAACAATGAAGCGTTCAAAGTCTTTTGTCGCGAGCTAGGCATTCATCACCAATTCACTTCTGTCGGTCATCCTCAAACCAACGAAGAAGCCGAAGCCGTGAATCGCACCATCCTTAGAGGACTCAGAACCCGGCTAGATGGGTCCAAAGGTCAATGGGTGGAGGAGCTCCCTAGTTGATCTGGGCCTACCACACGACCCCTAGAGCCCCAACAGACGAGACTCCTTTCAGTCTTGCCTTCGGATCTGAAGTCGTCATCCCCGTCGAGATCGGTCTGCCCAGCCCACGTATGGAGTCCTTCAACGAGGAAAACAACTCTGCACTGATACGGGCTAACCTGGACTTTATGGATGAGGCGCACGATTGGGCAAGGCTACGCATGGCGACCTTTCGTCAGTGAGCGGCCAAGTACTACAACGCTCGAGTTCGTCCCAAGGTTTTCCGCCGCGGAGACTTGGTTTTGAGAAAAGCTGAGGTTTCAAAGCCTACGGAGGGGGCAAGCTATCCCCCAACTGGGAGGTCCTTACCGCGTCACCGAAACACTTCACAGGGGGGCATACAAATTAGAGGAACTCGACGGGAAACCCATTCCACGTACCTGGAATGCGGATAACCTTCGCCAATATTATCAATGATGTATTCCCCTGGAGCGTGAGGTAATAAAGGAGGCCCTTTCTGACACAACAGCCTGTTCTCCCTTGCGTCCGAGGGCCAAGTCTCTCAAAAGGAGCTCACCGGCATCGCAGCTAACGGGATACCACTCGGCCCCGGCACGGCGGTGCCCCCGAGTCGGTTAAGACCCCAACAGCTCCGTACCCGATTGAGTCATCCTTCAGGTGGCACACAAACCCCTGAAGTGGTTCAAAAGGAGCTCACTGGCATCGCGGCTAATGGGACACCACTCGGCCCCAGCACGGCGGTGCCCCCGAGTCGGTTAAGACCCTAACAACTCTGTACCCGGCTGAGTCACCCTTCAGGTAGCACACAAACCCCTGAAGTGGTTCAAAAGGAGCTCACTGGCATCGCGGCTAACGGAACACCACTCGGCCCCGACACGGCGGTGCCCCCGAGTTGGTTAAGACCCTAATAGCTCCGTACCCGGCTGAGTCGCCCTTCAGGTGGCACACAAATCCCTGAAGTGGTTCAAAAGGAGCTCACTGGCATTGCAGCTAACGGGACACCACTCGGCCCTGGCACGGCGGTGCCCCCGAGTCGGTTAAGACCCTAACAGCTCCATACCCGGCTGAGTCGCCCTTCAGGTGGCACACAAACCCCTGAAGTGGTTCAAAAGGAGCTCACTAGCATCGCGGCTAATGGGACACCACTCGGCCCCAGCACAGCGGTGCCCTCGAGTCAGTTAAGACCCTAACAGCTCCGTACCTGGCTGAGTCATCCTTCAGGTGGCACACAAACCCCTGAAGTAGTTCAAAAGGAGCTCACTGGCATCGCGGCTAACGGGACACCACTCGGCCCTAGCACGGCGATGCCCCCGAGTCGGTTAAGACCCTAATAGCTCCGTACCCGACTGAGTCACCCTTCAGGTGGCACACAAACCCCTGAAGTGGTTCAAAAGGAGCTCACTGGCATCATGGCTAACGGGACACCACTCGGCCCCGGCACTGCGGTGCCCCCGAGTCGGTCAAGACCCTAACAGCTCCGTACCCGGTTGAGTCGCCCTTCAGGTGGTACACAAACCCCTGAAGTGGTTCAAAAGGAGCTCACTGACATCGCGGCTAACGGGACACCACTCGGCCCCGGCACGGCGGTGCCCCCGAGTCGGTCAAGACCCTAACAGCTCCGTACCCGACTGAGTCGCCCTTCAGGAAGTACACAAACCCCTAAAGTGGTTCAAAAGAAGCTCACTGGCATTGCGGCTAACGGGACACCACTCAGCCTCGGCACGGTGGTGCCCCCGAGTCGGTCAAGACCCTAACGGCTCTGTACCTGACTGAGTTGTCCTTCAGGTGGTACAAAACCCCTGAAGTGGTTCAAAAGGAGCTCACTGGTATCGCGACTAACGGGACACCACTCGGCCCGGCATGGCGGTGCCCCCGAATCGGTCAAGACCCTAACATCCCTGTACCCGGTTGAGTCGCCCTTCAGGCGGTTTACCTACCACTGAAGCGGTTCAAGGCAACCATCGGCACTACCCCCCTCAGCCCCGGCACGGTGGTATCTCTCCTAACAGCTCGATACGACACAGTCGTGGCCTTTCCTAATCGGCCCTAACCGGTTCAGGCGTTTTCAGCACTGAGCAAGTCGACATAGACTTCCTCTGGTCAACTTCACTTGCCCTTGGTGCCCTTACAACGGCCAAATCGGTTCTGACCATTTCTGGTCGGCCTCGACACCTCCAAAATTAATCCTGGCAGCAAGTCATCTGCCGATTCTCCCAAGCCTTCAGAAAGATTCATACACAGGCGAGCCTTCTTTCAAACAGCCTACAACAGCACTAGGCATTCGTGTAGCCAGTTTACATCTCTGCGATGTGTTCAAGTGTTGGCCAAGTCCAAAATGCAGTTCGGTCTCGGCACGGCCGACACGTGCAATGCTCAAGGTTCAAAAGAACAGTTTGGAAGATACAATATCCAGCTACAATGTCGCCAGCATGTCTGATTTGGCATAGTAAGGCGTTTCTCTCAAAAGCGAAAGAAGCAAACAGATCAAGACACAAAGAGATTTTGAGTGAAGGACTTTTTCATTAACTATGGAAGAAAGGTACAAAAGTAAGAAGCTTGGACAAAAAGTTTCTTCATTGATAGCCAAAGATGAGTACAAAATTGGACCCAAGGTCACTTACATAAGATAAAGAAAAAGGAAAATACAATTCAAGGCTCGCCGGGGCCAGGCTTCCCCTCGTCCTTCTCCCCAGCCGGCTCCTCACGGAACCCCGGCCCGGATGTCTTCAAGATCGGCAATGTCAACCTCGAGGGCCGCGGCTACTCGAACTTTTCCCATCTCGAAGCCTTGAAGATAAGCGTCAAGGCTGGCTTCGAGGACCTCCTGCCTAAACTCCGGCGAAGCCTTGAACTTGGAGACGGCCTGCCCGGCCTCGGCCTCGGCCCGCTGCGCCTTGTTTTTAGCCTCCCAAGCCTTGGCCTCAGCTTCTGCGGCACGGGCACTGGCCTCATCAGCGCAGGCCACCGCACCGGCCTTCTCCAAAACAGCTTCGTTGCCGCTTTCTCCACGGCAGCGGCCTTCTCCCCGATGGCCCGGGCCTCCTCCACGGCGCTTTGGAGCCACCCAGTAAGCTCCTCGATCTGCGCCGTGGTGGCCTTCGACCTTTCTAAGGCCAATTCCATTTTGGCCTCGGATACAGTGGCCCGGCTCTCCATTTCCTGAAGGCGGCGGCATAGCCCTCCTCGCAGGCCGCGGTCTCCTGGCGAAGTCGAGCAAGGCTATCGGCGTGCGCCATGCTCTCCTTCCGATACTTGTCGCCCCGCGCCAGAGCCCTCGCCAGTGTGCTGGAAGACTGGGCCAGCGCCTCGCGAAGCCCAAGGGCGCCGTTGGCCATCTGCAACAGGAGAAACACGTTAGCTACAAAGAGAGAAGCATTGGGAAAAGAAAGAAGATCCGAAGGGTTACCTGGACGATGGAGACCAAAATCATGTCCAAGAGTGCGAGTGGCTCATCCCCCGCATCTCCTCTTCAAAATTGGCGGCCCGGACTCCCGATAAGAGACGAGAGGCTCGGGCAGCATCCACCATTCTGCCAATGGTAGGGACTAGGCGCGTCTGTCCCTCCTGCGGACCCTTCGCCTAAGGACGGTCTGGGCGCCAAGACGATTGGTGGGATGAGCTCCTCGGCTCATCCCCCTGCTCCTCGGTCGCCTCCGCCCCGTCTCGGGCCTCTCTGGCGATCCGCTCCCCCTCGCCGGCGAATGGGGGAGCGCTCTCCCTCCTTGTCTCTGCAGCAATCGGGGGGCCAACAGCAACGATGACCCGCCCGCCTCGGGCACGTCGGCGGCGGTAGGGGCTTCTTCATCCAAAACCACCACTGGTATTTCGGCGGTGGCCGGGATCTCCCCTACTTCAACTTCGGCCCGGCTGGCCTTTGGGCCACTCTCACCACCGGCTTCCTCTCGGCCGGTTCCTCCACGGGCGTTGGGGCTGTGGGGGCTGTGGCCTGCCTGGCCGGCTCCCTTCTCCGAAGCTTCTTCGACGGCCTAGATGACTCTCCGGTCGCCGGCCTCTTCTGCCTTGCGATGGCCTCGAACTCATTGACGGAGAACTTCATGGCTGCACAAGAAAAGATAATTGGCATTAGCAGCGACATGCAGTAAACAGAAAAATGGGACAAAGCGATTCAGGCTCACCGGTCGCCGGGGCCAACTCGGCCTCTATCAGGTTCTCCTCGGATAGGAGTTCCTTATAGCCGGGGATCTGACAATTGGATAACAGGGTAAACAGATCCTTATCTCTCTCCCTTACGGAGGAGTCATCGTTGGAGCCAGTATCGGGCTCCCTCCAAACAGATCTCACCCCCTCAACATGAGCAAAAAGGAACCTAGACTTTCACCCTCTAATTTTGGATGGGAGGCCTAGGGGAAGGCTCTACCCGGCCCGGCGGTAAAGGCCCACCAGGCCCCCTCGCCTTGACGGCGAAGTTTGTAAAAGGCTCGGAACAGCGACAACTCTGGACGGGCCCCCTCAAAGCGGCAAAGGATAACGAAGGCGCAAATGATCCGAATCGAATTCGAAGTCAACTGTGCCGGCACTAATCTATACCTCTCTAAAAGGTTAAGAAAGAAAGGGTGAAAGGGAAGGCGCAGCCCGCACCGGAAGAACTCCTCATATAGAGCGACCCGACCTGGTTGGTTAGAAATCACCCTATCTTCGAGCCCCGGCGCGGACAGGCCAATGAAATCAGGGACCAGGAACTTAGCCCTAATGGCCTCTACATCTTTAGGGGTCATGGTTAAGGCTACCCCCGACGGACCCGCTGGATCAGAGCTCACCGTCGGAGGAAGGGCTGGACGGCGAGAGGATAGGGGGACTGCCCTAATGGGAGGACCAGAGGTAGGCGGAGGTCCTAGTGCCCTTGATGGGTCGCGGATAACGACGCCGCCTGACAGTCGAGGCATTTGGCCACTAGTCACAGGGGCCTGGTTTTCGCTATCAGACTGGGAAGACTCCTCTACGGGTCTCTTACCCTCCCTAATGGTGCTACGGTCCATAGGAAAAGAAGGGGATAAGACTAATCTGGGAGTTGAAAAGGCTCAGGTCACAGAAGAGGAACTCAAAGAAGAAGGAAGTAGAGAAAGCAATGGCAGCGTAAAGGTTTCCACAGGCCCTTGGAAGGCTTTTATAGCCCCTGTCTCCAGCTACGCCGCCCGAGATCCTGCCACCTGGCGAGCATCCATTGCGCTGCAGGCTGCCAGCCGGAAATCTCGCTTGGGCCCGTGATGTGCTGCCTCGTTTCCCTAAGAGACGTGATCCCTGGCCAATCGTGGGGCATAGAAAATGGGGCAGCAATGATGTCCTTGCCTTTTATCCACTACTCGATGAGCTCTTTCTCCGGAGCATCCGGCGCCAACGTCAACCCCACCTAACGCATGATTACGAAAGATCTTCGAAGAGACACCACCTCGAAACCAAGCGCCAACTCATCAGCCCATTTAAAGCACACCAAAAGAAGCAATCATTCTTTTGAATTTTCGTGCCCCTTTCGCCCAAAGGGCGGAAGGCGCATGGTCCTTAGCGCTCAGGGGTGGGGGGCATCTGATGTGGATGGTGTAGTCACATGCAGCCACAGGGGCAATCTCGATAAAACCAGAGCATTTTTGCAGCCCAGGCCATTCCTGACCGGCCCCTCTCGGCCCCGACGTCTCCAAGCCCGCCGAGTCGTCCCGGCCATTCCTGGCCGCCCCTCTCGGCCCGGCGTCTCCGAGCCCGCCGAGTCGGCCCAGCCCATTCCTGGCCGGCCCCTCTCGGCCCTGGCGTCTCCAGGCTTGCCGAGTCAGCCCCGGCTATTCCTGGCCGGCCCCTCTCGGCCCCGGCATCTCCGAGCCCGCCAAGTCAGCCCAGGCCATTCCTGGCCGGCCCCTCTCGGCCCCGGCGTCTCCAGGCCCGCCGAGTCGGCCCAGGCCATTCCTGGCCGGCCCCTCTCGGCCCCGGCGTCTCCGAGCCCATCGAGTCGGCCCCGACCATTCCTGGCCGGCCCCTCTCGGTCCCGGCATCTCCGATCCCGCTGAGTCGACCCCGGCCATCCCTGGCCGTCCCTCTCGGCCCCGGCATCTTCGAGCCCGCCGAGTCGGCCCCGGCCATCCCTGGTGGGCCCCTCTCGGCCCTGGCATCTCCGAGCCCGCCAAGTCGGCCCCAGCCATCCCTGGCCGGCCCCTCTCGGCCCCGGTGTCTCCGAGCCCGCCGAGTCGGCCCAGGCCATCCCGGCCGGCCCCACCCCGATACTTCCTGGCCGGTGAGGTCGGCCCCGGCCGCCCCTGGTCAACCAGGCTCAGCCTCGGCTCCCCCGGGAAGGTCGAGATGTCCCAGTTCTCTCCAGATCAGCCCGAGCATGGCCCCAGCAGTTCAAGAAAACACCTCTCTGACTCGCGCCGCCTGACAATGCTAGATCCACCTACCCACATGCCACGTTGTTGATGGGACTAGACCCAACAACTCAGCAGCCCCACTGATTGATGGGACAGAACCCACCAACCACCGTTTTCTCCCTCTTCGATGGGACAGGACCCACCAACCAGCCCAGATCCATACAACTTTCAAGAACCCGCAGATATTTCTTCCTCACGGAATCCCACGTGATCATATCAACCCCTATAAAAAGGTGAATCCACTTTCTAAACAGGTATGTGCGATAATCCCCAAAATCGCTGTCTTAGCACTCAGAAAGGAATTCCTCACTATGAGATCTCCTTTTCCATACCAAAAAGGGCTCACTCGAGCCCCTCTTCAGCTGTGACCTCAATCGCTAACTTGGGCATCGGAGGGTCCCATCGGAGAATCCTCTCAGGTCTTGGGACTTCTTTGCAGGTAACTTGGTGCAGCAAAGGTTCGAGAAGCACTCCGTTCCCGACGTTCAGGACCGGTGATTGGATGTCACCAGTAAAGAAGAAGACTTAAAAAAGCACGTGAACCAGTTAATTAGATTTAATCTGATTAGAGGCTTATAAATTAGATTAAATTTAAAAATTAGGTTTAATCTAAATTATTTATCAAAATCAATCTTATATCTTTTTGATCCGATCTTATTTATTTATGTCCATATATAAACCTTAATTATATAAATCTTTTTTAACTTCAATAATCATTATAAATTTATTAAATATATTTTAATTTATTTTTTTCATCTTAATAATTAGATCTCCTCCCATCTTTTTCTCTAATTATATTTAAATATTTATATTTTATTTTTATTTTGATAAATTATTATTTATAATATTTTTAAGTATATCAATAAATATTTAAAATATAATAATTTATAAACCTAAAGATAATAATTTACTTAGATAGATTAAGAGTTTTTGAATAATAAATCAAGTTTAAGTTGATTGTTTTTAATATTATTTAATTATTTAATGGATCTATATTTCATATATTACCCATTAATAGATTTTAGTAATAAAATAATAGTTAGATGTTTGACTCAAATGCAATATTTTGAGTTGGATTTGCATGAATCCAAGTGACTCGTTAGATCTAAAATTTCTTCTATAGATATGATCTAATGAATTCGATCCAATCAGCAAATGGTGGGTCGGAGCCAAAGTAAAAAATTAAGACATAATATAAAACTAAGTTAGATTAAGGTCAAGTATAATTTGACTCAACTCAACCTAGCTTGTTCCCTTTGTACCCTTGGTTATAAAGCAGTTCTCTTCCAAGCATATGGTTGATATAACTAGTATTTGATTCCATATTTTAGCATAAAAAATAGTAGGAACTATGAGTGGATGCAACTATAATTTTTTTAAGGGCTTATTTGGGTTGTGAAAAATGGGCTCTGCAATGGAAATAAAAATTAAAGAATCAGGACCATTGATCCTAATTCCTACTGTTTGTTTGGATGGAATTGAAATTTAAATTTTATCTACAATGAAAATCAAAATTTGACTCTTTCTTAAAATCTAGAGGAAATAGCCACTTGTAAGATTTTAGAATCACATATATGAAATTTAAAACATTAAATAATAATCAAAATTTATTGTTCTTGATTTATACACAAAAGCTTCAGATCATTTGTCTCTTCCTATGTAGGACTAGTTCTTCCTCTCTTTTATTCCACTTTATGTTGTCATTTAATGAGGATGATACCTTTTTAACTCTCTTTATGTAAAGAACTATCAAAGTTAAAGTTGGATTATGATGAGAATGAAGAACATGTCATAAAAATAAAATAGCTATTAGCTCTTTTCATTAAGAAATCTAAACAATTAGGTTTTTCATTTCCATATTACATACCTACTTGTTATACTTACCGAAATAGACCTAGCACAATATTTTATGGATCACGGCTTTATTTGAACTTATACTAATCATTTAATCCGAATAACATTCAATCCTTATTTTTGTAAAATATAAAAATATTCAATTAATATGCATTATAAGTTTAAAATCTTACATACAAATCCCATTCAAATGGTAATTATTCTCATCCTTTTGCTTTTCATCCGACCTGCCCATGAATCCTCTTATTACAGTATCCACAACACGACAAGCTATAGAAGTATATATTATAAGCATACATTAAAAAAATAAAATGAACAAAATCACAATCAAACCTTAGGATGGAAATGGTGGTATCTCTTTTTTTTATCTTAAAGAAAGGAGGAGACAAAAAAAAATAAATCCACCATCTTGCCTTCTAGATACTGGCTTAACAAAAATAATCCTTATTTTTAGATAAATAATTATAATAAACAACTATTTTATTTTATGAATTTGATTCCAAGTAACAAAATCAAAAATTTAGATTGATTATGACTTCGAGGTTTCGATGAACCAAACAATAATAATAGAAATTAATTTGATTCCAATTTTAATACCATACGAAATAAACATATGAAAGGAGTGAATGGTTCTAATTCTAATCCTAATTTCAGTGAAATCTGATTTTGATTTTAATTTTAATTTCAATATAAAACTAAACAGGCCCTAAATTCTTTTTAATAAGATTATTTGGATCCAACATTAAAAGATCATATCTGATAAATAGTGTCTTGCATCGCTTTCTTTCTAACCAACCAAATAAAATCCCTTCCAAATTTTTTTAAATCCGTTATAAATTAGTGGCTTCCTTTTCTTAAATGCACCTTTCATTGCAACTCCATAGTATGATATTTTTCATTGTGACTATTAGTTGCCGCTTAAGGTGTGCCTCCCAAAAGAATTCCATTTATTTCTTTTAATTCCTTGATGCTACAAAGCTATCATAGTTATCTTTCGAAAGGTTATTAAAAAAATAAATTTAACTTTTATTTGATATTTAATTTTAATTAATGAAAACTATTAATCACTAGCACTTTTTATCAATCATCTAGATCAATAAAAATTAGATCGATCAAAAGATAAAATTTGATTTGGCTTTATAAAGAGATTTAAATTTTTTAATAGAATAAAAATTTTGAAAGGAATTAAACTAGAAACCTTAAAGATATAAAAATAGATAAATAAAAACTTGATTACATAAAAATAAAAAATAATTGAGTATGAAATTGATATGGGTTGATTTGATGTATTAATTCTATGGTAATATGTGGCACAATTAAATTCACACATGAAGAGATAAATTCTAGCCAGAGAGAGTCTTCATGAACACTTTGTTTTAATAAGGAAAGTGCTATGGTTGGTAATAGCTAATTTTTTAAGTATAATCGGTGCTTTTGTTATACATGACAAACTCAATTCTATAAAAAAAAAAAGTATAACTTTATAAAGAAAATAGCAAACTAATTTCTATTAAGGTTAGATCTCCTTTAAAATCAGATTTTAATAAGAGCCATCCAACGAAAAAAATCCAACTCCCATGTAACTCTTTTAAATGCTTATAAAAGCAGAGCCTTTATAAAGTCCATCTCCTTTCTATCTTTATGTTTAAGCCCCAGGCCTTAGGGTATTTATTGGTTTGCATTGAAGGTTTTTTTTCCAAAGGCTAGAGAATCAAAGAAAAATTCTAAAATCCTAATGCTCTTTTTTTTTTTTTTTTAAGGCGCGGGAAGGTTATCATTTTGCTAAGAATGTGTTCTAGTGAAGAAGAATTTTCATTTGTTGATATGAACATCAGAAAAACTATCAATAAAATAAATATTTATATGGATGGAATGATGGTAATTAGGGATCAAAGAACGATACCTAAAATAAAATGAGATGTCACGTCGGTGAACTTTGGAACAAGTTAGAACGCTAAATCATTTCAACATGTATCACGTCACAGAGAAGAATTGGAGCAATCTCATCATGTTGATGTTGACATCAATTATCTATGGACATATGCAGAGTATGTGAGATATGGCTGCAATAAGGCATAATTAATCTTGGGTTGTCCCTCCTTGGTGGTTGTCGGCAAACTCTATCTTTGTATTGATAGGTTACTCTTAACAAATTTTTTTTTTTTTGGGATATAAATAGAAAGAAAAGGAGAAAGATAATGAAGTTGATAGGATAAGTTGGGTGATATTATGGAGAGAAACATCACGTACGAGTTGGTGATGCGCATAGGAACCACACCATCCATCCGACAAGTTTGCCACTCCCATCTCCTGTTGCCAGGAAGTGCGATGGACGTTGATCCAGTGACAACCCTCCGATGTGCGTCCGAGCGCACGAGGGAGCAACTCAAAAGTTAGGCAACCACCACACGCCCCGTGTGCTGTCAATCATAGCTGTTAGATCCTGATCACTCCTCCATCAGAGGGTCCACCCTCTGTCTAACAAATGATCGAACGGCACCTCCGTTCTCCCATGGTTATCACAAAATGGGATTAGGTCGCACAGAGATAGCCCGTCTCCGTCGCCCGGGGAGGTGATCCAACCGATCGTGACCTCACCGCGAGTGGGAGGGCGGTGCCACAGTCCGCAGGTGTCGGCCGGCGGGGACGAGCGATCCCCGCGGCGTGGTTCGGTAGGCTACGGCAGTCAGCAGTCAGCAGGAGGAGTGGTTGTGGGTCCCACGGGATGAGGGCGGGGGCGGTATATGAATTGAGGCAGAGGCGACGTTCGTGCGACGGCCGTTGCGGTGACGCGTGGGACCGGAGGTGTGGTTACGCGTGAGTCTGATACAGTGAGAGGGCTTGTGGAGTCTCCCCATAAAAAAGGGTTGGGGACCATGGATTTATAGAGGCGCCGACAGGATTAGGGACCTGACGCTGTCTCCAAGGGAGCACATGTCCCCAGACACAAACTAACACGCAAAAGCCTCCATGACCTTCTTGTCAGGGGCCCCAAAAGAGGTGGCTGCCTGCACGCCTGGTGCACCCACAAAGACTATCTTCTTTGATTCTGATCCCGACTGCTGAAGTTTAATTTCCTTCTGCATGCTTACTTGATTGCTTGTCTTCAAAGGATCTAATCAATCCTTCGGTAACCAGGTTTTATGAGCACAAAAGCAACCGACGAAATCTTGAGCTTTTCATGCAAGAACTTAACAAGGAATTGTTGTTTTATGGACACACCGATAGCTGCATCAAGTATTAATTAAAACCTTGGTGCTTTTTTTTTTTTTTCTTTTAGTGGACGATCATATCATCTGTTGTGAGTCAAGTCGATAGATCAGAATACATAATTTACTGCAAAATAATATAGCAGGAGTCACCAAAATATGATTCTCACTGACTAGATGGCGAGCTGCAGCAGAGAACCCAATCGACACAGCATTGGCTTCCCGATAGACATGATGGATCAGTGGCACACAGATAGACTGAAAGAAGCCCAAAGATCAGGGGATTATGGGGAAGCAAAAATCTATATTCATTTAATCCAATGGAACCGAGAGAATCTTCCTTATAATCAACCGACAAGAGCCCAAATGATGGACAACATAGTGATGCCAGCCCAAGCAGCTTGAAGCTCAGCCCTAGGGATCGAAGTATCGAGAGAGCCATGTCCATCTGCCGCGAGCAACACTCTCTCTGGCCTCCTACTAATAAATTTGGATCCAGCAAGTCGACCTGATATAGTACTATCAAAGTTTATTTTGATATAACCGGGGTGAGGGCTCTCAAGAGATAAGGAACGTAATGATGCATTTTATCTTTAAAAAAGAGTTAGATGGTAAATTACTGGTAGCATTTTTTTTTGGAGAATGGATGCTCGTTATAAGCAAATTCTCAGCAAAACAATGTAAACATGCTATTTAATTTGTGAGGTGCTGATGAAAGTGAAGTATCATCTAGCATTAATTCACACCAGCTCTTGATTTTGATGCTAAAGGTATATACTTTTTTTTTCTTTACCTTTTAAAAATAAAACAGGTTTCTAATCTTAAAGTTCAATCATCCAAAGAAACAAAATATTCTATATATTATTGATCCATTCCCTATCAAATAAACTTTTTGAGATTGATTGGCTAACTAACATGGCGCTTAACGTTATGATCACTTGTCTTCCCATCCATATATAGGAGTGCTTATATAGTCATGACATCTTATAGCTAATTAACCAGGTAAAATTCTTTGATCAACTACATTAGCAATAGCTTGGAGTTGTCTTTGGCATCATTCTTTCTGCAATACTTACGTGGCATCTTTAAAAGTAAATGGATATTACCAAAGGGATGCATCGAATTCTAAAACTCCTAGTTCCTTGGTTCCCGGCCATGAAGATCATCGACTGGAGGGCAGCAAGCATCTACAATACACCATGATTCTTAGGAGATGGAAGCATATGTTGCTATGGTAATTGGGAAATCGAGCCATGTTTCATGTGCAGCTAGCTGATTGAACGAAATATGAGATTCCGACGATGATCCATTGACCAGAATACCTTCTCGTAGTATTAGATAACTGAAGAAAAACTAATAAGGTAATGTATTAATTGTAGTCTCCCACAGAGAGTGCCAAGTTCAATGGATTAGCTGCTTCGTGTTCCTCTCCTTATGAATACTCAGTCAGTTCCTTTTCTCTTTCTTCTGCACTATATAAGTACAAAGATTCCTACATTGCTTGACCAGTCAAAGTTCAAAGGTGGCCATGATTCTATGTATCACATTATCGATTTGATCGATGATAAAAATAGAACTGCTATGGAATTTGCACATGGATATTTACGATAGTTAATTAATGAGACCTAAGATTCCAACCTCACTCCACGTGGCCATTGAAGTTGGCCTGGAATTTAAAAGGAAAAAAGAAAGAAAAAAAAAAAAAACAGTTCTTAATATATAGCAAGCACCATGGACGAAGGCTATGGATTCCTTTGTTGTGTCCTTTCCATTGTTAAAAAAATCCGAGCAGCTATTAATCATGTGAAAACATCCGTTTAAAATGGCAGATCCTTTTCCCACTCTCTAACTCCCATATGGAGCTCTGCCGAAAAGGTACAATGACTTTAGGCACTGGTTATCATATAGATAGCTAGGGTCTGATCTTTAAGTATAAATATTTGATGCTTTTGAAAGAAATAAATTCACCAAACAATCACACAAATAGATCAAATCCTGGAACCACCTTAATTTCAACACCTTTTTTGGATGTGAAATCAGATCATTGTTCTCTACTTCTCTTCGATCAGTCCTCCAATGATCGCAAAGAAGCATGAGCATGTGAACACGCGCCCGCTTCTACTTCCTTTCGCTACTCTTTTATCACCATGAGAGAGATGGATGGTTGAGGACAACGCCCTGGGCTTTGCTCGTTAGTAGGACGTACCAGTTGTTATATATATTTTTTAATTTGTAGGGCATGTGCTGCAGGGGACACGAAGCCGCTGGGGCGTCCGAGAAGCCAATCGGATTCCTCATGGGACCATGTGAAGGTCCCCCCACATATTCCTGCACTTGGGGTTACCCTGCTCTTTTTTAAGTTCTCAACCAAGCTCTCAGACCTACCCTACTAATTTGCATGGGCCAAGGGTACCTAGAATAGAACAGAACAGAACAAAATAGAAGAATATTTACTTTGTCACCGCAGAACATGAATGATATCAAGTTGGATTTTGTTAACCAAGCCCCCCTGGTACACTTTCTAGACATATAATAAGACCTCTAGACCTCTCCTTTATCTTTGCTGTAATATATAGTAAATGGGACAAGAATTTCTTTCTTCTCTCCCATCTAGAGAGATGGGTACCAAAGAATATGGGCTTTGTCTCTATAGATTTGACCCATTTCTATTGACTGGGCTTCATCTAGCCCATTGAGGAATCCCCAAACCCATATAGAATGAACGACTACTGCTCGCAAGTTGGTAGTTTTGCTAATTGGGGGTGACGGCAAGAACCGATACAACTCGGAATCCAAAAAAGAGAAGGATATCGACCAAACTAAAATTCAGCAGTCATCTATCATCAATGAATGGATCTAGTTTTGATGCTGAACTAGCTCGATTTGTTCCATTCCAAAACTGTGTTCCAGGAAACTGCATGAAGGTTTGACAGCCTTTTGGAGGGATGAGAAGCAAGTGGGCTCCCATTGGCCAAAATGTTGCAAGAGGGCTAGCTGTGGACTGGGCCTATGGACCTTCCTCGTCATACAGAGATTTAGCAAACGAAGAATTATGATTTTAATAAAGCAGAATTGTGAGGCATTTCACCAAACAAAGAAAAAATTGTGGGGGAAAAAACCACAGTATTTTATTCTCAAGGGCCTGCCATTTTTTTTCTTTTAAAAAATGGTGGTTATATCTTTCACGCATTTTGTTTCTTCAAAGTAGGGGTGTAATTGAGCCGAGTTGAGTCGACACAGTGCCAAGCTCGAGCTCAACTCGACTCTAAAATTTGAAGCTCAAAATTCAACTTGAGCTCAATTGAGTTTCTTATTTAGAGCTCGAACTCGAGCTCGATGAAATACTCGATATACTCGAGCTCGACTTGGCTTGACTCGAATTTTTATGTAAAAATTTAAAAAATAAATTTTAAAATAAAATATATTTTTAACTAAAAATTTAAAAGAGTTTTTATATAGTTAGGATAATATTGTAAATATGTATAATTACAAGGGTAAAATAGTAAAATTAAGTAAGCTCGTTTAAGCTCGCGAGCTTTCGAGTTGAGTATTTTAATACTCGAATTCGACTCAATAATATACTCGAGTAGCTCGAGCTCGAGCTCGATTCGATAAGCAGCGAGTAAATTTTAAGTATTTTTCGAGTCGATTTTGAACTACTCACGAGCTATCTCAATTCAATTACATCCCTATTTCAAAGACATATATTGCAGCATATGGTCTAATATAGAAGTAATAAAACAGAGGTTGCTTGAAAAAAAAGTAAATAAAACTGAAAACTCCCACCAGCAGTGCAGCCAAGACCGCCTCCCAAGGCTTAGAATGTCGAGAGGCCATCCCAACTTTACCTATCACTTTGATGCTCGGTAACCGCAAAACAAAACCAGCAGCAATCCCCTCTCCTTTTTTTCTTTTTCCTTTTTTTTTCAAAAAAAAAAACTATAAGAAGAAAGATGGCTCCCCAAATTTATTTAAAAAATTATTAAATAATACTTATAGGAGCACAAAAGGGAACGGAGATGAAATAATGGATTATCAAGAGATCTATCAGTAGTATAAATTTTCATGAGTGGTAGTGCGAGAAAAAAGGATATTTAGGCAAAGCACATTTTACAATGGCTCAATATATAAGAACGTCTACTCCATCTTATGATTCCTATTTCTGATGAAAAGTTAGGAAAAAGGATTCCCCATTATTATTATTTAATTAGAAGGATCATTTACCAAAGAAATTTTATAAAACAGAAGAGGGATGCAGTGAGGACAGTCTGTTGCAAAAAGTTCTATATGCTTCCTCACTTTTCTGGGTAAAGTATTCCTTATGAACTAAAAGTTGCCCATATCTTATGGAGGGTCATCAATTGAGATACATTCATGTTATAAAAAATTCTTAAATTTTACTTATTTTATATACTCAACTCAACTCATCTAAACCTTTTCCCAACCACATAGGGTTGGCTACATGAATCTGCTCCACTTGTTCTATATGCATTATATAAATGTCATAGTTAATTGGTCATAAGTTTTTCCCATATTAATCAGTACTCTTTTCTTCTTTCATTTTAACCAAACTCGAGGATATTAGATGGCAATCTATCCAGAGCATTGATTAGAAATTCCAACATAGGCCTGAAGAATGAGCATTCAAGGAATAAATGATTCTAGACTCTTGTTAACCCCACACAACCCATGTACACCCAACACTCACAAGCCATCATTTCCTCACTAATACATTTATGGTATGCAGTTTATTCAATAGGGTGAGCCAAAAAAATATTTTGATTTTCTTTAGAATGAAAGTCCTTCAACTTGAACCATAGAAATAATATAAAACCTCTCAGACTAATAAATCTGTAAAATAAATCGATAAAGTACCAGCCATCACCACTAGGATTTCACATTGGTTGAACAAGATGAAGATATAATTTATAGGTGGCCCTGAAGTTGTTGAAGTTGCTGACTTTGAGGTAGCTAGTGGCCTCTACAAAGGTGCTGTCTAGCTACTTCTTGATTACTTGCCTATAAAGTTCTTTGAAGAAAAGCGCTAGAAATATCTAGCTATTCTTTCAAAACTTAATATTTGTCCCATTTTCAAGTCTAAAAGCTAAAATGATTCAGAAGGCTTTTAGCTTTTTGTAAATATCCTTTTATATTGGAGAAGCTTTTCAAAGTCTATGCCTCCCTTGTATAACCAAGGACTATTCTCCTCACTATATATAAATAAGAACTTTTAAGCCTATTTAGAGAGTAAGGCCGCATTCATACTCTTTAGATTCATAATGATTAGTCCATTTTCTTTTCTGTTCTCCAGATTATTTCTCAATTTACTAAATGGTGAAAGCCACTAATTAATTTTTTTTCTTTTCAAAGAAGAACTCTTTTAAACTTATCAATTTTGCTATACATCCATTTTTGTAGTTTGAGCATCGATATGAAGTATATCGAAAGGGCAATAGCAGCCAAGTTAAGGCATACTTTACCTTATATAGAGATGGTCTATCCTTCCATGAGGCTAACTTTTTTGAACTTCTTAATTAGTGGTTGTTAGCACTATTTGATCATCCTTAGTCACCTAACATGAGTTTTATATTAGTAATGTGATACCCTACATTTAGTCCCACATTGGATGGAAGAAGAATGTGTTATGTGCTTACTCAAGTCCACTGCTACCTATTAACTTCCACTCGAGTTTTTGAGCCAGTGGTTTTGGCCCGTTAACGAGGTTAATTGGATTAGCTATTGGGCTTGGAGTATTACAAATGATATCAGATCCGATCCGAGTGTGCAAAAATTGATGGTCGAGCCTGAGGAAAGGGCTACCCATAAGGAACAATGGTGGAGTCTCGCCATAGTGTGGAGTTATCTTTGCGGCACCAATGGCGAGGAGCCATCTTTGCGGCACCAATGATCCGACTCAATGTAGATTCTGGCTAGCTTAGTGGTGTGTGATGAGAACGTCGCATGGGCAAGGAGCCATCTTTGCGGCACCAATGACCCGACTCAGGATAGATTCTGGCTAGCATGTGGTGTATGACGAGGACATTGCATGGGAAGATTGTGATACCCCAGATTTAGTTCCACATTGGATAGGAGAGGAATGTGTTATGTGCTTATAACTTAAGTCCACTTGCTATCCATTAACTTTCACTCGAGTTTTTAGGCTAGTGATTTTGATCCGCTAACGAGGTTAATTGGGCTTGGGCCGTTACAAGTAAACTCTTTTCAAACTCTTTTTTTTGAGTCTAATTTAAACAACACATTGAGATGCTAGTGAAAGCTAATAGGTATAACACACTTTTGTCCTCTTATAGTTTTACCATTTCTTGAGCAGAGAGGAAGTTTTTCATAATATATCTTTCTTTAATAAATACAAATTGAGCTTCATCCAATAAGAACGGGTAGGATCTTCGATAATTTGGAGGCCAAAAACTTGGAGATAATTTTACAGATATTGTTGAGAAAGCTAATCGGACAAAAGGTCTCTTACTTGGAGAGTACCTTCCTTTTTGAAAATATAACATAGGTCAAGTTCAGTCTATATATGTCAAGATCGCCTTAGTAAAATTACTAAAGAAAAGCTATAAAGTGGCAATCAAGCATTAAGAGAAAGGAGATGGTCAACTTCCTCCCTAGAGAGAGGCTCATAAAATTTAATGCTCCAACTAAGAGGACGTTAGTTCCACTAAGAAACTACTGAACAATTATGCCTGATTGCTCCCTAATACAAGATCTGCTAAGTAAACATGTCGAAGAAATCAACTCTACCCAAGCATCCTTTTAAACATAATATTTTGCACATTCCCTAATTTGAAGGAAGAGCAATTTTAGAAAGTATCTTGATTTCTACAAATGTTCTTCTAAACTGGGGAAAGGCTAACTGAAGAGCAACAAACTCACTTTCACATCTTCGTTTTGGCATGGTATAGCCTTCCCAAGTGATTTTTCCAAGGAACTTTTGATCCATGAATAAGCTTCCAAGCCCATTTTTCTAGGAGGAAAGAATTTAAAATCTTTATATTTTTAATTTCCAATCCTCTTTTCTTTTAATCTCTGTATACACTATCTCAATTCATAAGACAATTGAATTTGTCCACTTTTTTCTTACGTATCTATAAGAAGGCTTTTCTTAATTGATCAATTCTCTAAGCTATATAAGATGGTACTCTGAAGATAGATATGCAATAGAATGTAAAAGCCGAAAGAATAGCATTTATTAGGGTTAAGAAGTAAATCGAGATTCCATACTATCTAAATATAGGCATCCAAGATTGATTGGACAGTCTTCACGGACTCAAGGAAAGACTCCAATAAATGAAAGGGATGAAGCCTCTTTTGCAGTTCATCAAATTAACCAACATCTTAGTTTCTTCCTTCACCGGCCGTATTCAAACAAATCAAATAATATTTATAAAGGTTAATTCTCAAACCTGCTACATTGTCAAAGGTTAGAAGTATTGCTTTTACTGTCAAAAAAAGATTTTGTTTCAGCCGCATAGAATATGATGAGAGTATCATCGGTAAATTAAAGACATCTAAAATTAGCTATGCAAGGCTCCGATCCAATATCTGTGACTTATTCTCTGCTGCAGCCAACCTACTTAAGAAGTTAGGGAGCAAGTCGATGCATGACAAGTATGGAAGGTGCTGGGGTAGAGGGTCATTTTGCCTTAGTCCTTTGCTATGCTGCATCCCCTTGCCAGATGAACCATTAATAAACAGAACTGTTGTAGTTGAGGAGAGAATGCGATGAATCTGCTTTAGCCATTTACTTGGGAACGAGCACTTTCACATTACACGCATCCAAAATGCACACCTTGCAGAATTCCAGTCTATATGCTGTTGATTTGAATATGAAACAGATCAGGTTCAACGTAACTAGCTAAAATTTAGAGGGATGTTTTTTTAACTTTTCTGAATAGCCGCATCTTATAGACAATCTTCTCTTTCTTTCGTTCTCTCTTTCTTTCTTTCTTTTTGAAAGCAACTCTGAATGCATAACAAATAAGAATTTCATAAACAGCGGGAAACATAAATATGATAAAGAATGACTGGCAAAAGATCAAATATAGCATCTATGAGCAATCAATTAATATGACTATCTGACTTGTAACGCAGGCACATCAGTGCAATGATGGAATCCAGGGAAACATTGTGTCCCATGGTATATGCGTGTAACAGCTTTTTGTGGTCCGAAATCTCAAACTTACAACCAATGTCAGAAGCTCATAATTGCTGCCAGTGGAATATATGTGTGGTCCGAAGAATGTAAACAAAGGCGTTGTAATCGTAACACTGTCAGATAAAGGCTACCTTTTAGCCCACTTCCGTAATATTACTTCGAACAGAAAACTCAATGTAGAAGAAATAATTAGGAGTAAAGATGAAATTAGTCACTACCATGGAAGTAACTTTAATCACACATGACCAGTAAGACAATGATCAAAATACTAGCAAGTGATAATTAGGTCATATGATCATTTGATAAGTTGTTGTATCAGATTTCTTTCATTCATTCTTTCTTTCTTTTTGTTAGTAACCTCAGTAGTCACAACATTAAACAGTCCTCTCTCCAATCATAATCTGATTCAACGACCAAGCTTTTTCCTACGAGAAAATTGGCAGGTTGATTGCCTTCACGATTGAACATAAATTCCTGTAGAGAAGGCATCGTCAACTGCTTACTGCTAAGAAACAAAGGATGATATAGTTAATCATCTATAGAAACCACTAATTATCTATAATATTATAGTGGCAGACCATAGCCAGAAGCAGTAGATAGATGAAATTTATTAGATGTACATGGCAAAATGAGCACAGTAATTAATAGATGGAATTTGAATTATTGCCCCACCAGAAGTGTCCCAAGTTTACTTAGGGGCAATTGAGGAACCTTGCGGTCCAGATCGTAGAAATCTTGCTAGATTTCAGCATGCAGGTGATGCAACTATAAGACCAGATAAACGGTCCTTTCTCTCTGTCGGTGCTTATGGAGTTCAGAATACGGTACGGCAAGGTTATACTTTTGGAGGCATGCTAAGGCCCCGTAGCAATGGTGCATGTCAAAACACATCAAGAAACAAGCAGACAAACAAAAAAAAGCCCATGGTGCGCGATCCGGAAGGAATGATTACCGATGAGACCACTTTTTGGTAATGCATGAACCCAGAATAGGTGCTGCTACCTGAGAGAGAGAGAGAGAGAGAGAGAGAGAGAGAGAGAGAGACGCATCCTTTATTTCAAATTCCATGCATGAATCAGTGTCCATGGGATAAATTAAGGAAGCTCCTGTAACGTGTGGATCTCGTTGTGCTCGTAATATTCCATTACGTACAGCTTATTTTAACCGTGCCCGACGGCTACCGTGCCACCTGCTCAAGATCCTGGTCAATGCGCTGGCCACTGCTCTCATATAATAATATTAAAAGCATGCAGTATTAAAAGAGTGAGAAGAAAATAAGAAAGCCTTCAGATCAAGCGTTCAAGAAGAAAATATATCTCCTGGGAAAATTGGGGGCAAAATAAGGGGCTCGGGCTTTACCTGTGCCCATTTCTTTTTTGTTTTTTTTACCTTCTCCTCTTCCATGACTTGGAAGCACTGGAAAGCTCTTGGAGGTGTCGGAAATAGTCATTTATTGCCGATGCAGCATCATCAAGATTCTCATCTCTCTCACACTCTCTCAGCCTCTCTCTTTTGAGCATTAAAATCCTCAGAATGGAGCGGAGCATTATAAACAAGAGCTTGTGAATCTTGATGATGCCACACCAGCAAACAATGACTCGTGACGCTTTCACATATTAGCAAGCCTGCTTTCCATCAATATCTTCTTCACTCAGATCAACTATTAAAAAAAAAAAAAAACCCTATTACTCCTAGTCCTAACACCGACCCTAACTCTAAAACACAGCAAGTCGAGGAGGAAAAAACTGTTGGAAAAAGGCAAAAGGGCTTTCTAGATCAACAGTCTACCACTAGGAAAAAGAGGACAGAGAAGGCCTCCGTTGGTCAAAAGCTCAAAGGAACAGAAGAAAAAAAAAAAATGGATGGAAACAGTAGCAAAAGAAACTAAGGAAACGAGAAAAGAAGAAGAACAAAGAATGGAAGCCCAACCTCCTAGAAGAGCTAAAAGAAGAAATCTATGGAGCTAGCTAGAAGAAGAGAAGCATAGTGAAGAGGAGCTTGGGGCGACGAGGGATATAAATATAGTGCCTAAGGTCGATTTGAGTTGGTGGTGGAGCGTGTGTGCGCGTGTGTGAACCGAGAGAGAGAGAGAGAGAGAGAGAGAGAGAGACCCGGGAGGGGGAGGGTATGGCCCTGATGGGGAGGTGTGTGTGGTGTCAGAGAAGCATTGCATCCCAACAGCAACAGTTATACATCGCAATCCATGGTGCCCCAAAAATCCCATGACTTTTACTCCCTCCTGACCTCGGCCACTTGCCACAGACGTCAACCCTTCGCCAACAATTAAGAGGGAGAAAAGGAGTGAGAGGGGAACCTTCCTGGAATGGAAACTCACCGGAGCCCAAGATGAGCAAAGAGAAAGAGAAAGGAAACCCTCCACCCCTACCTCTCTCTCTCTCTCTCCCCCCTCCCTCCCTCCCTCCCTCCCGTGCAATGGTGGCGTTTAGGTTTGGAGGATCTGTTGCGTTTCCTACAAGCATTCTAACGTGGGACTGCCTTGAATTGACAACCCCGAACCGCCAAACCAAATATCCCCCCCCCCCTCTCTCTCTCTCTCTCTCTCTCTCTCTCTCTCTTTTCTCTCTCTCCCTCCGAGGTTTTTTCTTCATGAAGTCTTGTGAACTAGTCCCATTCGGTTAACACATTCTCTCTATTCTCTACCAAGTGAGGCAATAAATAGCCTAGACTAATAATAATAATAGAGACCCATCCAAGCACATGAGGTGCGTGGCTCTATATGGATCTGTTTCCTTACCCACGGTTCCACTCTAGGGGTTGCTCGGGGGGGTCATCTTGCCGTTTTGGCAATTCAGACTCGCACTGGCCAGCTACGACGCGTTCTTGGTCGCCAGGTATTAACCTCTAGGCCTTCGCCTTGGCCCTAATGTCCTGGCTAGATCCATGCCAAATTAATGGTCAGAATAATTCCTTTGATTGCGCTTTTATAAGATGGTCAATATATATTATTGAAAACAGCTTTGAAAAGGAGAGAGTTTATTCGACCGGATGAGTTTAAATATTGATGTACTGACGGTAACTTGCTCAAATTGGAGGACACCGGTGAGAGCTTGTGGACTAGTGATGTGACAAGGATATTTAGAATTTAGGAACCGTGTTCAACCAGATTCTTAATTTCGTGGTGAAAAGAAGGTGACAGCAGATAAATAAGTGGCGCCTGTGGAATGATCATGGTAAGTCTTTGCTGTCATAAAATCAAAACTCACGCTTTTGTTAGTTTGCCTTTGTAAAGTTAGTAAATTTTGAACAAGGTGGCGGAATAAGACTTGTAGGTCAAATGTAATTATAGTTAGCTAGGGATGGAAATTTCGAAGAATGTATGGACTCATCTCAACTTGAAAGAGTTAGTGGGAAGTGTTGAACTTAGCACCGAGCATTCATTAGTGCTCAGCCAATATTGTTCCATTACAGTCACGGACTTCACTGGTTATTTGGTAATTATCTAAATTAAGATGGCATTCTTTGACGGGAATGATAGTGCTCAACATTAGAAGGCAAAGAGCATTTACCAGTTATGCCTTTGCTATGCTCAGATATATTGTTGTACACAATTCTCAAATTCTTTCAAACTATTTCAGATGAAAACGGCTGTTCTATCTCTTCCAAAATTTTGAAAAATAAAATTGGTTGAATGGGATTGGATCAGCCGCCGCTTGCAATTGGGATCGATAAGTTTGACTCGTTCATATTCTAGCTAGCCGAGTCATTGGTGGATCAGCCTCACCTTAAAATTATTGTGTCGCACTCTTACCACTAAACACAAGACATGATCCATGTTCCAATGTCATTTTTTAATATTTTTCTGATCAAATCGTGTAACACCTTAATCTAGTTTCTTTGGTATACCGCTATCTGTTCTTTGTTAACAGTTTTACTGTCCTCTATATTGGAAGCCTAGGTTTATTCTCCCTTTCGTGTACATATGCCATCATGTTGATCAAATTTTGGCCTCGCTGGCCGGGCTAAATCTTATGGTTCAGTTGGTATTATAATTTTATTGTTGCGACATTCTTTAATTTAATTGTAATTTAAGTGCCGGCCTGCTACGATTAAGTAAAAATACTGCACAGTAAATCATGAATGTACATGATGGAAATTAATGAACATGTCATTTTTTGTTGATGTTATCATCAAATATTTTGACTCATCAGTTCCAGATTGTCTGTCGGCATACTACACTATCTCACAGTCAAAAAAAAAAAAAAAAAATGCTTATTCTCTCTCGTCCTCAAATTTTGATGCGTCAACGGTAACTTATGGGGCTCTTTTGGTCAGTTTCCATGCCACACAGCTGCTACCAATGCCAAAAGACATACATAAGAGTCAACCAGCGCGCATGCAAAACAAGATAAGGCAAATTATTAGTAGTGCGTAAAGTTGAAATGGTGGTTGTGCATCGACTTTATGTAGTTTACATGCACTTTCTCTGCTGATTTTTTTTTTAAAAAAAAAAACAAAATGAAAGGCTGAGATTAATTGGAGTCACAGCCATGGGAACATCTGGTTTAACTGTTCACCGACCGTAGCTCCTCCTGGTTAGCGCCAGAGAGCAACTGGGAGGAGCTATAGCCATGATCTCGATCGTGGAGGTGGGATTGGCTTGGCATTTGGCAATCAAACCATCATCTGATCCGTCTTTACCACGTCCGCATCCATCCATCTATCTGTCATCCATCCAGCTGTCCCCGTCGGTTAGTCACGTCAGCACCTTTTGCAACGCTTTTAGGGCCGCATCGTCCAGCAAGCCATCATCAACCCCTGCTTCCCCTTGTCTCCAACCCTCAGAGGCGGAGCTAAAAAAACATGGCCGAGACGAAGGACGACTGCTACCCTCAGCACGTAGCTCAGCCCAGGGTCGGGGCCCCGTCACGGACCGACGCATGGCGAGGACAACAGGACAAAAGCGCCATCCCCCCTCTCTCTCCCCAAATCTACCTCTCCCTCGGCCTTCCACGCTGCCCCCAAACCATATCAATCTTTTCGCTGCAGTGGGGGCTACGTGCTTTTGGTGGTGGCCAGCAGCACCTCCAGTCCTTTTTGGAATACGATTCCTCTACGTCTTTATTCTAGCATACGTACGTACTAGCTCCTGGCTCGCATTCCATGGATGTACGATAAGCTCCTTATCCTTCTCGGGCGTTGCTTGCGGTGTATTTGAATGGTAGCAGTCCATCAATCATTATTCGGTGGAGTACATTTTTTTTAACTATATTATAATATCAAATTAAGATATAGTACTTTAATCCTATGTTTGGATAGTGAGAAAACTATGGAGGAAAGAAAACTAAGAGAGAAAATAGAAGAGAAAATGAAATTTATCTTGTTTGGATGGAGAAAAAAGTCTAGAGGAAAAATAGAGGAAAAAAATGATGGGCCCCAATTTCGGAGAGAAAACTCAAAAGTGCTTTCATTTTTTTTTTCATTCCAATATTGACCCTTCCAAAAATAACCGATGCATTTTTAATCATCTATAAGGATATTATTGTCATTGTAAATTATCACTTTTCTCTCCTCTTTTCCTCCCACTCATCCAAACAGAAGGAGAGAAAATATTTTCTCTTCAATTTTCTTTCCTCCCATTTTTCTCTCTTCCCAGTTTCTTTCCTTCCACTTTTCTCTCCATCTAAACAGAGCATAAGTGTGAACTAAAAAGTTTTCACTATATTTTTCTTCCCTTTTCGTACTTATAAATTAAAAGATAAAAAAATCATTTCATTCAACCTAAAACATCTTACCTAAATTTATCCTATTATATTTTTTTTAAAAAAATTACATAAAATTCAGCCATCCAATATTTCTGTCTCTTGATAAGCAACATGTGTATAACTAATTCATGTAACAGTCAACACATATTTATGAGATATTTTTATTTAATAGTAATAAAATATGTTATTTATTGAGTGAAAATTATTTTTGAGATTTTGTGGCTACAATGATTATTAAGGGACATGGAAGTTACACATTCAATTGCAACAATCATTTACTATGATATCTAAAGTTCTATTCAAATAGCACATAGCAGTGTTTTTCATCAATGCAACAAATGTATTGAGATTAATTATCATTTTTTGTCTTAGTATATTATTCATGATATCATTCGTCTTATGTTAGTCATCTCCGTTGATCACACTACTAATCTCTTACCAAGGCCCATCCGCTCAAACGCTTCCATTATTTCTTTTCCAAACTCAAGTTAACCACTTTATTACTATCTTGAGTTTGAGGGGAGATGTTAGAGATATATATGATATGGTAGAGATACGATATCAGGCTTAATACTATAGAAATGATATGATATGATATGGTTACTTATACATGAGTGTAGAACATAATACGTACTCTCTGCACATAGATATTTGTGACCTCAATGTATACGCCCATGTATATGGTTAGTTGAGAAATAGAAAACACGTATCCCTTTTCTCTAAGAAACATAGAAACCATGTCGCATGAAGATAGGAAAAATGCGTAACTAGAGGTTCTGTCCCTAATGAGCATGATTTGGCCCCTCCTCCCCTTACATTATCTTTTTTACTTGGAGTGGCCATAACAGAATGAAACAGCCCTCAAGCTTCCAATCTACCCGAAAAATTCAAATTGAAGAAAGCATAGTTATAATTACTGGCAAGCAAGAGTATTGCTATTTAGATTGTCCAAATGGTTGAAATCCGTCTGTGCATAGAATAAACCTGACATTTCTTTTTTTAAATAAAAATTAGAATGCATATCATTAAAATGCTTTCATGCTATAAATTCTGACGGATGGCACATAACACCCTCTTTTTTTTCATGTTCTACATGCCACCTCATATCTTAAGCTGTAACCTCTGATTGATACATTTGCAACCGTGGTACCAGTGAAAATAATATTTTTTTTGAAAGCCACAGTTCTCGTCCTAGTTGAACTTTTCCTTATCATAAATCCGGGTTCATTACAAACTTTACAAAACTTCAAATGTGCATTTACACCCCAATAAAGCATGCAATATTCTTGCAGCAGTCAATCTTCTGAACAAATAAACCAAGCCCATGCAATAATTTTTTTGTTTTATAAAATGTATCAGTTACAACATTATCAGATGATAGTACCTCCTTCATTAATTAGGCAACTAAATCAAATGCCGCTTCAGATAAGTAATATTCAGCAACCGAGCTGCTACACAGTTGCGAATGAGTTTCACACCTAGGCTATAATGGTTCATTTGCAGCACCTAGCATGTTATAGAAATATTGGCTTTTCAAATTTGATTCTTCATAAAGGTGCCCTGAATTAAGTTCGAACCCTCTGCATCCATCACATTTCTTCATATTGATTTAAGTTGTCATAGTGATTATAATTTTTAGCTTCCATGTCATAATTTTCTACTGCTACATTGTAATTCTCTATTGTTTCATAAATTATATCTGCCCACTGATTGCTTAATTCTTTTTCTAACTTCAGTTTTTTCATGGTAGTACCAATTGTAGTAACCACATAGAAAACCCTTTTTACAAAGATGAATTTTAACTGTTTCAACATCCCTGTAAGCTTTATTCTGATACTTTCTCATATTACACGAACATCTGATTTTGGATCTATCATCCACTCTAGTTGACTACATGCAAATGCAATAAATTTTTCTAATCCATTAATAAATTCATGATTAAGAAAATTATCCTTTAACCCTTTGATACATCCATGAGTGATCAACATTCATTTTAAAATAATTATGTATGGCCTAAAAAATATATTTTGAATAAAATAATAGGTCAGCAATATTGATAATAATATAGAAATAACATTTAATAATTCATCAATACAAGTAACAAACAATTACAATAGCTAGCATATCACATTAATTTTTAAATCATAGTATTGCTATGTAATAGTAAACTGATATATCATTCCTAGTGCACTGCATGGAATTCATTTGAGAAAAATCAATGCAAAATACCGATTGCTATTTTTTTAACATTTTTCAACATTATAGAACATATTAAGGAGAAATAATTAACTTATATAATCAACAATTAATATAAATACTGCATTTAATTAACACAGATATCCACACATTTTAATATCATAAATTTATATCAAATATATAATATAAAATTATTTATAATGCACCAGATACCTCTTATCAATTGGGACCAGGGGCAACCGCGAGCATGCCTGAGGGAACCGACCAAGGGGAGAGAGAGGGTGGCCCAAGTCAAGGGGGGGTCGGGCCCGAGGGGGCGAGGGGGGGCCGGGTGGAGAGGGGGTGTCGAGTGGGGGAGAGTGGGGGTCGGTGGGGAGGGGGGCTGAGTGAGGCTGGGGCACCGAGGAGGGTCCGGGGGGTACCGAGGGGGGCCAAAGGGGCCTAGTGGGGCCGATGGGTGGGCCAAGCGGACTGAAGGGCAGATCGAGCGAGGCCGGTGGACTGAGGGGGCTGCAGGGGGCCTAGCAGGGCCGGTGGGGGGCCGAGCGGGGGAGATGGGGGGCCAAGGGAAGAGAGGGGTTGGGGAGGGAGACGGTGCTTCGGCACATGGGAGAAGGGCCGCGTGCCAGTTGCTGGCATGCAGGGGCTAGCATCATCGACGCGCATCGTTGGTGCCCCGCGCCCGTCAGCGATGCGCATGTGCATCGCTGAGGCACCCAGCAACGCTCAAAAGTGTCTTAGTGATGCACATGTGCATCGCTAATTAGCGACACCATGGAGACGTCGCTAATTGGCATCGCTACAAAATTATATTCTTGTAGTAGAAGCCAAACAGCCCACTGATCAAGTAATATGTAACAACTTATTTTCATGGCTAACTTCCCGAAACAATGCCTTAATTGAGTCTAATCCATTCTTTCCTTGGCAATTTCTTTTATTTCAATCAACCATGATCTAGAAAAGTTAATCTCCAAGACTGTAGCTCAATATGCCAAATCTAATCTTTGCTAGTTACTTACTCTTCTTGGATCTTGATATAGTAGATAGAGGAGGAGAGGAGTATTATAATATTTTTCACTAAAAAATGAAGCGAATAGAAGTCTTTAGAAGAACAGAATTATATTTGTATTATATTTCTTCAAATTTCTTTATACAAAATGGCTCAAGTACATCCCTTTATATAAAGAATTATACAACCCTTTAACTATTTTCTACATAAAATATCAAGAATCATATTTATGAATGACACTCGGTTTTATACATGAAGAGAAATTCTAAGTTTCTTTCATAGGAAAGATTAAATGTTATTACTAATTTTGATATTTTCTCTTGAAACAAGATCTTTTTTGGAACACAAACGGTCTCAAACAGCATCTTTTGATTCCATGCATAATTAAGTTTATTTATTTCATATCTTTTGATTCCATGCATAATTAAGTTTATTTATTTCCAATACCTCCTTTAAACTTAATTGTCTTTCATCCTTCGTACCAAGTAAATCTTTTAATTTATTTAAGAGATCGACTCCAAGTAGTTTAGTTAAAATATTCGCAACTTGATCATGAGTCTTCACATATCTTCACATAAATAAGCTCCACATTTTTGTTCTTCATATGCTCCCGAGTTGAATGAAATTAAACATCTATATGTTGATAATTTGATGATAGACCAAATTCTTTTCTAATGCAATTGCCGACTTACTATTAATATAAATTTGTGTAGCTTCATTTTGATTAATTTTTAGTAAACTCCTTAGCCATATTGCATGACTAACATATGAAGATGTCGCAATATATTCTGCTTCATAAGTTGAGAGAGTAACAATTGGTTACTTCTTAAACATCCATAGAATGTTGTTTCACCCATGAAAAATTCAAATCCAAAAGTACTTTTTTTTGATCATCTAAGTCTCCCCCAATCACTATTAGACTAGCCTTCAAGTTGAAAATTATTAGAATAGAATAAAATAAGCCAAGGCTTAAAGTACCTTGAATATAATGTAGGATTCTCTTGGCCGCCTTTCAATGAGATGATTTTGGTTCCTCCATAAATTGACTCACTAAACCAATACTATATAGTATGTCAAGTAACTCAAGCACCCTGCCAAGCTTTGTAGAGTGTAGGATCAATCACTTTGCCTCCATTATTTTTGGATAATTTTGCACCATAATCCATTAGCATGCTAATAGGATTGCAATCTTCCATCTTAAATCTTCTAACCACTTCCTTTGCATATTGCTCTTGGGAAAGAAAAATCCAATTTTCTAATTAATTAACCTCTAGTCCAAGGAAATAGGACATAAGTCTCATGTCAGTCATTTCAAACTCGATCCTTTGCCATTGCTTGTTTAAATTCTTTGATCATTAGTATAGAATTGCTGGTAAAGATAAGATCATCAACATACAATGATACAAGTAATTTCTTTCCATCCTTCTCTTTGATATATAGAGCTTGTTTATTGGGACATTGAACAAAACCATTTTCCTTGAAAAGCATCAATTTTTTAATTCCATGTCCTAGGTGCTTGTTTCAACCATAGGGCACCTTTTTTAGTTTTAACACTTTGTCTTCTTGTCCACTTCTCACATAACCTTTGGGTTACTTAATGTACACTTCTTCATTCAAATAGCCATTAAGAAAGGTTGATTTGATATTAAGTTAAAAAATTTTATTTGTTTTGAGCCGCCAAAAAAATCATTAAGCGAATGGTCTTCATTCAAGCAATGGGAGCAAAAATGTCCTCCTAGTTACATTCAAGCAACGGGAGCAAAAACGTTCTCCTAGTTAATTTCAGCCTTTTGCTTGTAGCCTTTAGCTACAAGTCGTGCTTTGTATTTCTCCACTTCACCTTATGCATTCTTTTTGCCTTTGAAAACCCACTTTACTCCAAATAGTTCAAGCCCACTTGGTAGAGAAGTGAGCTTCCTTGTGTCATTCTTCTCTATGGCTTTTATCTCTTCATTCATGGCTTTCCTCCACTTCTTATCTTCGATATCATTTTCAAAAGAAATTATTTTTCATTAGCAAAAAGACAAATAAGATTTAGAGAGTTCTCACCTCATATAAGTCTTGAATGCTTCTTGTGATCTTTAGTGGTATTGAAACATTTTCATTTGATGAAGTAGGAGATGAAGGCGGTGTTGGCTCTCTAATTTGCTCCTTGATTTGTTCTTCATCTTGTATCATCACCATGTTACTGCACCAATTTCAAATGCTATCTTCTTGGAACTCCACATCTCGGCTTACAATGACTTTCTTCTCCTTTGGTTCATCAAGTTTGTAGGCTTTGGATCTTGCATTCTAGCAAATGAAGATGCATGGTAAGATTTTATCATCTAACTTTTTTCACCTTAATTTGTCCAAAATATATGCATAAGCTATACACCTAAATACCTTTAAATGAGAGATATCAGGCTTGTAACCACTCCATGCTTCTTATGGTGTTACTTATTCTAAGTTTTTGTGGAGCATATATTAAGAAAGTAGACCACACAATTGACATCTATTCATCAGGTACACTGCTATATTCACTCTTCTGTCCAAAAAAAATTTAAAATGCCTTTGTCTTTGAGCATAAATCTAGCCATCTCAACAATAGTATGGTTATTTCTTTCTGCAACTTCATTTTGCTCTGGTGCATAACCAGCAATCAATTTCTTTATACACCAACATCTTTATAAAATATCTTAAATTTATTTGAATTGTATTCACTACCTCTATCACTTCTCAGCATCTTGATATAATGCTCACTATCTTTTCACAATATTTTTGAACTTCTTAAAGAAATAAATGCATCTGATTTATATCTTATAACATATACCCATATCATCCTTGAATGGTTACTAATAAAATAATTAAGTAGATGTTACCAGCATAAGAAGGAGTTTTCATGGGTCCACATATGTCAGTATGAATAGGTTTCAATGGTTTTTTGGCTCTACATACATACTTTTTTGAAAATGCCTCTCTATGTTATTTTTTAAGTGCACATTCTTCACAAGGTTCTTTCTTATCATATATTGATGGTAAATCATACACCATATTCTTTTGATGTAAACTTCTTAATCTTTGAAAGTTCAAGTGCCCAAACCTTTTGTGCCATAATCATGATTCATCGTTCACTTCCATCCTTCATGCAACATCTTTTGCATAGTGCAAATAAGAGAAAACTTCTATTTTTCTCCATGTGATGTTTGTCATAATTTTTTTTTTATTTCTTTGTCATATGACTTGCAAACATTATCTTCAAAGTGCACCATATGCCCATGCTCAATCAATTGCTCAATACTCAAGAAATTTTGCTTCAAGTCTAGAACAAGTAAAACATTATAGATGAACTTTCTTTCTTTCTTAGTATTAATTGCAATTGTGCCTTTTTCTCTTGCTTGAATTAGTACATCATTTTTTATCTTCACTTATGAGATTGAAGAACTATCAATGTCCATAAAAATGAATTTATCATAGGTCATGTGGTTGTTGTACCCATTGTCAAGATACCACATATTATTTCTTTGTTCTTCTGCAGTTTGATAGCATAGAGTGTGCTTCGTTGGCATTTATTTCTTCTGAGAAGTATGCTTGCTCACTTGCTTTGTATCTATAATCTTTATGAACATGTTCAAACTTTTTACAATTATAACATTGGGGTTTTCCTTTAAACCAATAATATTTTTCAACATAAGAATACCTTTTACATATATTACACCTTTCTTGAAGGCTCTTATCATTTTGTCTTTTGGAAGGTTATTTCTTTGCCTTCCTCTACCTCTTTCATTCATATTTCTTTCTCTTCTTCTATTTTGATTTTCTTCTTTAACTGACTCTCTTTTAAATGGAGCTAGATGATTCTCTTTGAAAACTTTTATCAAATACTTTGAGTTTAGATTGAAACCACTTTTAATTGATAATTCTTTATGCCTAAATAACCTTTGCTCATAAGCCTCAAGAAATCCAATCAATTCATGAATACTTAACATAGAAAAATCTTTAAATTCTTCAATAATTATAATTATTGTATCAAATTTTGAAGACAAACTAACCAATTTTTTTTCACATATTCTTTATTTGATAATGATTTCACCATAACTCTTCATTTGATTAATAGTCTCCATAATTTTGAAAAAGTAATCCTTTAATTTTTTATTTTTTTTGCATTCTCAAATTAGAATTTAAAGTTTGATAGCTCTCACTTTCGTGTTGCCTTGAAATTTCTCTTACAAGATGTCCCATACCTTTTTTGATTTAGTAACTTAATGATTTTTGAAAAAGTTTATCAGACAACTTATTGGATGAAGAAAAGGGCTTTGACATCTTTCTTTTTATGGTCCTTCAATTATTCCTTTTGATGATTTATTGTATTAGCTAGCTTTTCATACCCATTATCCACTAAATTTCAAATATCTTAAGAAATAAAAAGGTTCTTCATTTTGATGCTCCAATAATCATAATTTTCTCAATCAAAGATCGAAATAAAAGGTTGATTGATAGTCATACCTATATTACTTGAGCTGATCATAAATCACACCAATAATTTTTTTATTTTCTCCATGATTTCTGCCCTATTTAGGCTTCTGTTCAAAGCCCTAGATCAAGAGAGAATATGGCTCAAGAAATCCTCCACCAAACCCAAGAAATCCCCAAGGATCAGGCCTCCAGCCATCGATCGACCATGGATTCTGACAAATCTGCCCTCTCCCGTTCGTCTCCTCCAGCCGCCTTAACGCGAAGTCCCCCAAATTCGTCCCCCAAGCGGATAAAAATTTTTTATTGATGCTTCATCTTGGATCCACGAAATTTATGGGCAGCGATGTCGTACGCACTGGCAGCCTCCTTCGCAGTGGTAGTTGTAGGTGAATGCCTTCCCCAGCAAGCAGGCAGTGTAGTTCCCCACAGTAGCCTTCACGATCCAGGGGCCCTTGATAATCCGATTGACGATCGCCAATTACCAGCACGATATGGGGCCCTTCTACGACTAGATCAAGGGCACTTCTCCATCGAGGATTCGGCTACGATCCCCCAAATGCTCACCCAGACCTCGCCTCCACTTCTTCCCCATTCTTGGTGATGAAATCAAATGGGAAGGCCTACGATGTGGCGGATCATGGTGGGATCTTTGTTACTGACGGCCCGATCCTTTCGCCTCCGGATGAGATGCAACGAATAATGGTTTTTTTTTTTACTGAGGGAATGGCGGCACCAAAATGAGATCCAACAATAAAGAACGAGAAGATAAACCTAGCTCTCCCTGATAAATTTTTTTCCTTTTTTTTAGATCTATGGAGCCAAGATGATTTCAAATTGTCTGTGTACTTTCGATCTGCAGATCTCATAAATCAGGCTCTAATACCAATTTTTATTGGGATTGTTTTCAATACAAAATATTTTTGAAAGAGAAATCTAGGTAGAAATCAGAGATGAAGGGTTTTCTATTAAGAAGAAAAGTAGATCTAGGGTTTCATCAACATACACCTTTTTATTATTTCTGGTTCTACATCATTTTAAATATAATGCCCCTCATACATATGAGGCTACCATACCCTGTATAGGTTTATATATCAAAGCATAATAAAATAGATCCAACTATGTATAACCCCAACACAGCTAAAACAATAATAAAATAAAATATAACACTATGAATTAACAACCATTACATTTTAACTACTATGACCAAAACTCCACCATGACCATAGCTTCTTTGGCTAGTTTCACCTCTTGACTCCTTGTTATTGATGGAGAGCTTACTTTATAGAACTTGCTCCAATAACTTTTGTCTTCTCTTTAGTATTCTTTGCTCATGGGCTTGAAGCAACCCATAAGCTCATCCAAAGTCATAATGTTCAAGTCTTCAGACTCTTCAATGGCTGCCATAACATAATCAAACTTGTGGTCCAAAGATCAAAGGATTTTTTCTATGACCCAATTATCATCAAGTGTATCACCGTTCCTTCTTAATTGGTTTACAACGATCAACACACTTGTGAAATAATCTGACATAGCTTTAGACTCCTTCATTTGCAAGGCTTCAAACTTGCCTCTCAAGCTTTAGAGGCAAACTTTCTTTACTTTTTTCTACACTTTTGTAAGAATTTTGTAAGATCTTACATGCTTGCTTAGATTTGGTAGCACTAGCAACCTTCTCAAAAGCAGCCTCATCTAAGCCTTGGTAGATGAAGTATAGAGCCTTCTTGTTTCTTTTCAAAGTCTCTCGTTATTGCACCGTAAGAATATCTTTATCTTCAGCTTCTTCATAACCTCTTTCAACTATTTTCAAAATATCTTGAGATCCAAGCAACGTCTTATTTGGATGCTCTAATTCTCATAGTTGGTATTGGTGAGACGAGGAATGGAAAGCACTCTGGTAGCCATGCTCTAGTTATGATACCACTTTGATATGATAGATAGAGGAGGAGATGAGTACTGTAATATTTCTCACTAATGAATGAAGAGGGCAGAAGTCTTTAGAAGAAGAGAACTATACTTTGTATTATATTCCTTTAACTTTCTTTATACAAAATGGCTTAAGTACATCCTTTTTATAGAGAATTCTACAACCTTTTAACTAATTAATCTCTACACAAAATATTAAGAGTCACTTCAGTTTTATACATAAAGAGGAATTCTAAGTGTTTTTTAGAGGAAAGCTAAAGGTTATTACTAATTTCAACATCTTCTCTTGAAACAAAGTCTTTTTTTGGAAAAAAAAGGTCTCAAATAGCATCTTTTGATTTTATGCACAAGTAAGTTTATTTATTTTCAACAGGTTCCAATACCCAAAACGTGATGACCCCAAAATATTTTTTTTAAAAAAAAACAAAAGGTTAGGATCTAGGGAGTCAACAAAAGTTTGGTAGATTCTTCACTCTCATCTCATCATCCAAGTATTTTGTGTCTATGATATGCTCAAAACCATTTTTTTCATTATTATTGAAGGATGATTTTTGTTCTAAAGTTGGAATGCTTGAATCTCAGACCTTACCTCTTGCTCAAGAATTCTATTAGGAAACACATCTCATTATTTACTATTTCTCTTGTCCTTCAATTGAAGAAGAAAGGTAGGTGCCTTGCCTTCTAGCCACTCTAGATCTCTTAGGTAATTTTTTGAAAAAAAAATAAACATTGATACTTAGCTTTAATAATTTGTTAGCAGATAAATGAAAGAATATTGATCACACCTTCAATGAATTTTTTCCAATATATTTTTATTAGAAAATATAATATTTTATAAATTTAATATTCTACATGCATGGAAAAGGAAAAGATGAAGAAATATGGAATGTGATTTGTTAACAGATATATCAAGAGAGTTACCTTCTTCTTCCTCCTCTCCTTTTTTTTCTTTTTTTTTTGAGGGAATGGTGAGAGAAGAGAATCTTCCCATTGAAGAAATTTTATTTAGATAAAAAATATTTGCAAAGAAAATTGAAGAAATTTGAAAGGAAAAATAAATTACAATAGTTTCTACGAGATTTTAGCTGTTTTCGTAGAGATTACCCCATAGAACCTAGCAATGACCTTACATAAGTCTGATGTTAGGAAAAAATTTGTTTTGAAAAAATTCTTAAATTTCTCTTGTTTTATAGATATAGGACCGATTCTATTTGTCATTATATAGTACAATGCATGTAAAAATTATGGACCATGATATAGCTAGGCTTACCTCTAAAATCCAATCTAGGTTTTTTTTTTTTTTTTTCAATTGAAATTTCATGCTCAACATAGCACATGATACCAAATATAATGACCTAACATGCGCTAAATTAGAGTTTTCAGAAGTGGTAACTATGATTAGTACTAAACAAGAACAAAATTAACTTTTGCATTTTATGAACATTAAAATAGCACATACAATTAGAAGATCAATCTCACGATGCCGAAGTTAATTTGAATTCAAAGTGAGAAGCCATCTCACAACTTGACTGAGATTGGAGAGGTTAATTTCTTCTTCTTGGCTTTTGAAGGCCGGTCTTGTATGTTTGCTAACTCAAGCATAAGTAGGAAAACTGAGCTAATGGTAATTTTTCGACTCAATTAAAAATCAAAAGAGCTATTTAACCATATCTGTTACACCGCATGTATATGTGCATGCAAGTTGCACTGGACGTATATTATTAATGGTGGACAAGGACTGTGACACATGGATAAATGCTTGGCCTTGGTTGTTTGAGCGGCGCCATCATGTGTACGACTGTCTGCGAATTTTATTGGCCTGGGCCAGTGCAACGAGTCATTAGCCTAGTCTCAAATTTGAATTAAATTTTGGCTCGTTAAAAGAATACAAAACAAACAACTCTAGTGACCTTTATTGTTTGAGAATCTAAGAATTACAAAAAGGAAGGAGGGGAGAGTTGATGACATACTTCCCTTACAAAACGCAGACCAGCGTCTGCCCTGCGATAATCCGAAAAAAAGCCACAAACCTTTTTTTATGATCAGTTGATGCAAGGATAAGGTAAAATAAATTACACCTTAAGGAGGTGTACCAAATTTTAAAGTGGGGGGTATCAACACGACGAGAGTGAATCCAGACCAGCCGGTCAAAAGTCAACACTTGGGAAGATCGGACGGTGGTGGCAGCAGCTTTTGACTGGGGAGAGGCCCGTCGTTCACCACCCAAGCCATCCTCAACCCCCAGCTCGTGTGCACGTCGAGGTGGCAGTGCATGAGCCAAACACCTATCACACCCAATTTTTACCATCTTAATAATGGCCCTTCAATAGACCAGAGCACCAACAAAGGCCGGATCATCCATTTATTAAAGAAATGATCAGCAAGTAAACTCACCAGGGTTATCGGCCCGGAACCGGATGGCGACCCACCGCCGTCCGGCACTCCGGCGGTGTTCCTCTCGATCGGGTCCACTAGGTTGAACTTGGCGGGGTCCTTTGCTGGATCGTAGTTCCCGAAGCCCTGTCCTACTACGAAGAAGTTGAAGCCATGGAGGTGCAGCGGATGGCTCTCGGTCCCTTGGATGCTGGTGTCCTGCATGACTAACTCCACGCTTGTGTTGAAGCAGAGCACCATCGCCTTGGTCGCGTTGGTCACGAAGGTGTTGTTGGGGGGAGTCCCCGTGTAGTTGAACGGGAATAGAGGGTTGCTCGGGAAGTCCGGTCGTGTAGAGGCCCTTCGACTGCCCCAAGAAGTGGGCCTGCAGGAGGGCGGTGCTCGGCAACGCGAAGGAGATGTTGTTGACGGAGGCAGAGAATTTCGTGCCATTGGGGCCTTGACAGGTCTGGTTCTTGGGGCACGGGCTTGTTCCAAGGCCTACCGTGAAGTAGAATCGCCTGTCCACGGTCTGCGGCACGTTCGCCGGGAACTGAGCGCTTGCCAAGCTACGTAGCTTACCTGTGAAGTTTGCAGCAAAGGCGGTGTCGTTGAGAGATGGTAGGTTTGGTTTCAGGAGTAGTGTCAGGTTGTTCGATGATGGAGTCGAGGGGAAGAAAACACTGTGCGGTAGGTATTCGAGGAGGCCGGCGGTGGTGGTGTTGTCGAAGGCTCCGAGACCGGTGGCGTAGGGCCTGGCAGCCATGAGGAAGGTGGCGCTGGGGAGGGTGGGCTTGGTTTGGAGGAGAACATTGGTGGTTTGGCCTGGCGTGATGAGGATGATGTCGGTGTTGAAGGGCTTCGTGTAGATGGCATCGACTTCGACGACGGTGAGCGTGTGGTTGGCGATGCTGAAGAAGAGCTCGTCGTTGAGTGCAGCGTTGATCATGCGGAGGAGGTATGTCTTCCCGGGCTTCACCTTCAGCTTAAACGTATCTGCTAATGCGTAATAAAAATTAGAATATGAGTCCTAATTAAGGGTCCATGCTAATTAGCCGATGCTTCGTTTGTCGAGTAGTTATATATATATATAGTGGTTTAGGACTTTAATTAGGTTAAGCCCTTGCGGCAATTCATGCTGGTTAGGTCTGGTCTGGAATTAGGAAGCCTTATCTTTGGGAGTGCCACCAGTGTTTTGAAAATTGGACTGAAACGATTGATCGAACCGATCAAACCAAAAATTAGTCATTAATTTAATTTTTATATGATCCGATAAAAATTAAAAAAATTTATTAAACTGATCGAATTTCAATTCGATCCAACCTGAATTTTAAATTTTTTTAATTTTTCATTTAAATTAATATTATATTTTTTTATATTATTAAATAAAAATTAATTATAATATTTTGCATTCCGATCAAACTGATTTATTTGATCAAACCGATTAATCTATGACCCAAATGTTAATCCGATTCGAACACAATTTTTAAAACATTGGTGCCACCTTACCTTTTGAACAATTGTACAGGGGACCAGGCAGCCCGTTTATGGTGTAAGCATCGGAGACATTTGGACCTGCACCTGTCTGGAGAGACTGCGCGATTACTGCCTCGGGGTCCACATTAAACCACTCTCCTGTGATTCCAAAGCCAAGTTTCTCATTACTTCAAGCAAAAAAACACTCATCTTGAAGAGAAAAGGCATGGTTTGATAAGGCACAGCTAAGTCATTACCAAAGATGATGGGGATTTCCTTGTACGGTTTGGCGAATGGGTAAGGAACGCCACGTTTGGGAAGGATGATGATAGGTCCATAGAGGGTGGCCCTCAGCCAAGAGATGTGGGCGTGCCAAAAGAGAGTGCCTCTCTGGCCTACGATCGTGAAGTTGTAAACATAGGTCTGGCCTGTCTGTATTGGGCACTGGGTAACATATGCTGGCCCATCAGCCCATCCACTTCGCAGCTGCCGAACCCCATGCCTGCAGTGCAGTCATCCCACCATCAAAAAAAAGAGAAGCTAGCTAGAGTCATGCAATAACCAGTTAATTTGTAGTTAGTCACCGAGAACAAATCGAATTCTCTTCTTCCTATATATGTTCCGCATGCAAAGATATATGGACTTGTCGAGTGAATCGATTACCAGTGAATGGTGACATTGTTCTGGATATGGTTGACAACCTTAACAACTAGACGATCGCCTTCTCTTGCTACCACTCTAGGCCCTGGGAACTTCCCGTTCACCGTCACGATGCTCCTGGTGTGGCAAAGTCGCGTCACGTTCTTCATTTTTATCTGGAGAAGAATTTCAAACACATATAAACCATTAGCTAACTACATTGCAGTGATTGCAAGTTTTCATCTAGGACGATCGAGTAGCATACATCGAATTTGTAGTGCCTCGTTATGCTTGCGTATGATATCTCTGGCAATGCGAAAAGGGTGCACAAGGCTAGAAGGAATGTAGCCATGGAGATCGTCGAAGTAGTACCCATCTCACCTTATCTCTTCTCCCTTACCTAATGGAAATGGGAAGCTAGAAAGGTAGGGAGACGCTGGTTGGAATCTTCCTCAAACTTTGGCACTCTGGTGGTGGAAGGATGGGAGGTCAGATATATAGTGGTGTGTTTGGTTGATTAGGTAATGATACGATGAAAAAGAATGCAGACGTATTCACATTATCGTCCTTCGTTTAACTCAACAGAGTCTTATGGGGTTGGTCTGGAGTTGGGTCGAGCTGAATTTTAGAGTGCTGATAAAGTAAGATTGCCTTTTTAAGAGAACTATAGCTGGTCCCTCAGCTGCATGGCAAAACCTTTTTTTTTTTTTTTTTGAGAAAATACCTTATTATATATATATATATATATATATATATATATGTCAACAATCTTGATGGTTCAATGATCTAGGACCGAATTCTCTTCCATTAACTAGCAACACAGGTAGACTGTGAAATCTGAAAATTTTAGTGGTCTGGCCACCTGCATTCATATACAGGATCTATAATTTTTTCCACATATATATACTGCATCTTTCAACGTCACAAAGATTGAGATGGAGTTGATGCTCTAGTACAAGAAAAATGACTTGAGGAATCAACTCTAGAAGCAGGTTAGGTGCCTTGCCGCCATCCCGATTCTTCTGCGGCATCTGAACCGATATGGCTCATAGATTGACCTCAAAAGCTGATTGCACTTGGTTTTTTCACTTAGATAGTATTTGAAATAGGAAATAAGAGGGAATATTCCCAAAAGCCATAACTATAAGGGATAGCGGGAATAAAATTAACCAAAGGGATAATTCATGGTTAACTATGGTTAACCATGGGATATCCCTCAATTTATTCCTAGAAAATGCAGAATAGTTGGTTATCCCTCCAAATAAGAGTAAAAAAAAGTTATCTATGGATTTATCTTTTTGCATTTGATATGATCAATGGATAGCCAAGGAATATCCTAGATAGCTAGGGGACAAACTCTATCCCGTATACTTATCCATGGATAATATTTTTTCTATCAAACACTACCTTAAGTTCAAAGGGAGCCGCGTCATATGCCAAGCAATCGATGTACAAGATAAAATTTCAACCGGAATAGCAACGTGATGCTGCAAGCTTGACTACTTGACTCGTTTTCATGAGCTTGATTTCTCAAGTAACGTAGTTCTCATGAACTTTCGGTCAAGTGTATATACAAACAAATTTTTTTTTATTACAAAAGCACCCATAAATCAACAGCACTCTAAATCTCAATATCTGCATGAACAATGAAACAAAAAAGAATACCCAATCATTGTTCATAATCCCAGTAATCATTTCTTTTGATAATCTATTTAATTTTTATTAGCAGGTTTTGGAATGTTATCATCTATGCTTTCATAACTTCATAGGAGACATGTAATTAAGAAAATTAAGTACACAATTAGCTTGCCAGCATAGACAGAAAAATTAATCTACAACCTAACTAAATGGGCAATGCTTGTTCATGGTTCATAGAATGCGTGGTGCCTGTCCTTCTAGTTGCATTACCATGGATACTGATTCAAGCTTTTTGTATGTCTATTAAAATCTTCGATGTGAGTAAGCACAGCCACACCAGACGTACCTTTCCTCTCTCTCTCTCTCTCTCTCTCTGTAGGTACTTTGTTGTAAAACCATTTCAATTGGAGCTTTGGCTTAGCAAGGTGCTGTTGTTGGACGACAAAGGTGATCCAGCTGGCGGAGACCAACTACACTTACCACCACCCGAAGGGATCCCCCTCGTCCGCTTCTGTTCAGTCCGTCCTCTCCTTCGGGCCCCCAACCAATTAAAGCATCTCATTTGGCTTGGTAACTAAGGAAGAACTTTTTTTGGTTAATTAAGGATCCAGGAAAGTAAAACCCTTCTCTCCAAGCATCGGCTAATCACCATATATTTCTCTAGAACCGCTTCTACTTTTTTTATTGTGTCTCTTGGAAGGAAATATTATTGATCGCTACTTTTCTGCTGATAGAAATAGTACTCCACCAGCAGGTTGTGACAGCAAGATATACCGTTGGGCGTATAAGCAGTAGTTGCCAGGACAACGATATCCTACCCGAATTCAAAGAGTAGTAAGTGATGGCGTTTAAGCTTGGTGGGAGTGGTGAATCATAGGTATCATTTGGGTAGAACTGCCACCTCCTTTAATTACGCCAAGCCGGGTGCATAAGTTGAACGTGTCTGGAATTGGAGAGCTCGTTCCTTCCCTGGTCTCGCGTTTGTGGCCTTGCATAGCTATAGGTTATACGTACGCAAATCCATGTGTACATGACCTTGATAAGCTTTCAGATTTGCGTGAGAAGAGGATTATAATTAAGAGTCTAACTCATACTAACGCTCGACTTCTCAACTTTGTGGACCATTGGAGAGTTGTCTTCCATGCACTACTTTATTTTTGAGTAGCTGTGCCTCCCTATTTTATTTTGTATGCTTTCCGTCGAGTATATTTAATTTCATGTCTCCTTTAGATAGCGTTAAGCCATTGGCGAGCGTCAGAAAAACAAAAGCGCATCTAATAAAACAAAAGTTTATTTAACTCGAAGCATCGTGTGAATTTCCGCGTGCTCATCAATATATAGAATCATGTGTTTCCCAAGCAATCGTAGCAACTATCGTTTTACCCACTATATATTAATTCAATGTGAGCTGTCTTATCAAAAACCTGATTTGTTCTGGGAAAGTCATCTTTTGATGGGAAAATGGAGGATGGATCGATGCATGCATGCTTCCCCCATGTTTTGATCGATGGTGAAGAGTTACAGAGATCCGTTAAGTATTTGGTCCAGGGAAATTCATCATTCCAAAAGGATTTCTGTTTGCTTGCTACTTATGCTCGTAAAGTAAAACTTCTAATCAAAGCATCAAATTATGCTAGCTTTTTGAGTTGGCCGACTAATTACCTACCATACTACATCATTTTTTTCCTCTCAAATCGATCAAAATGGATACGTTTATATTAACTGATGGCCGGGAAAGCACTAATAGCTAGCAGATACCGATGCTTGAATTAGATTCATATATATGCAAGCACTTTCATTTAAGGATTGCCTAGCGTTAGCTATCTAAGCGTTGTCAGTTGACAAGTGCGCGCTGACGGAAAAAAGACAAGCCTGCTGGAATTCCTTTGCTGATGTCCAGCTAACTCCGCTACTTGAAAATGCCAGGTCCAACTTTTCATATAGATCGAGGGGTATCAGATTCCTCGTCTTATCTGTTGGAAACAAGGTGGGCACACAAGATTGATGGAAGTGGAGGATTCTTTCAATAAAAAAAATGATACTCTATATTAGAGGGAATACAACTTTTGGGTCTCTCTCTATTTTTTCATCATCATCATCTTCTTCTACTTCTAATTCTCTACATCATTTCATGGACAAACACCTTCCATATTTATACACATCTAGATGTCCTTTCATATGCCACTATTTAATACATGTATAGAAAAACTAAAAGACATTTGCAGAAAATTAAGAGTCAATTACAAAATACTAAGAGTCAATTTTAAATTTATGAACTATCTTGTCTTTTTAAAATGACTCTTCCTTTCTCCCATGAAGCCTTTGGTCTTTTCAAGAGTGACTCTTCTTTCTCCCATGAAGCCTTTGGTCTTTTCAAGAGTGACTCTTCCTTTCTCCCATGAAGTCTTTGATCTTTTCAAGAGTGACTCTTCCTTTCTCCCATGAAGTCTTTGGTTATTTTCAAGAGTGCATTAAAACAAGTTTAATATTCCAACATTTCCTCCCGTAAACTTATTTTTTCTTGGTGCCATGACTCCAAGCATCTTTCTCAACTTTTGAAAATCTTCACCTTTGAGTGATTTTGTAAATATATCAGCAATTTGCTCATTTGATTTACAATACACAACCTTCACAATACCTTTCTTAACTTGATCACGAAGAAAATGAAATCTTGTGTCAATGTGTTTGCTTCTTCCATGTTGAACTGGATTCTTAGCAGACTTATTATCAACATATATCTTCACAGGCTCCTTTTGTGAATGACTCAATTCTTTCAATAAGTTGCGCAACCATATGGCCTCACAAGCACATGATGCTGCTGCAACATACTCATGATCAAGAGTTCCTTTGAGGTATCTTAGAATCCTTTTTGCTGCCATCCAGTGTGACTCCTTTGGATGTTCCATATATCTACTAATCAAACCAACTCCATAGACAATATCAGGTCGGCTTATAGTAAGATAACGAAGACTTCCAACAAGGCTTTTGAAGAGAGATGAGTTCACCTCCTTTCCTTCTCCTTCTTTACTAAGCTTGGCTCCATAAGCAACTGGGGTGTTTACTTCTTTGCAGCTCTCCATTTTGAATTTTGTAGAATATTTCTAGCATAACTTTCTTGAGAAATGAAGATGCCATCTTCACTTTGCCTTACTTCAATGCCAAGAAAATAAGACATCAAGTCTCCTCCCGTCATTTCGAACTCCTTGCTCATGGTTGCTTTGAACCCATATATCATTTCCATGCAATTACCTGTCACAAGTAAGTCATCCACATATAGACATATAATTAAAATGTCATCTCCTTTTTTCTTTACATAAATAGCATGTTCATAGGAGCATTTGTTGAAACCACAATCTTGAAGATAGTGATCAATTCGAGCATTCCAAGCTCTCGGTGCTTGCTTTAATCCATACAAAGCTTTGTGTAACTTGTACACTTTATCTTCCATGCCTTTATGGATATAGCCCTCAGGTTGCTCAATATAGACTTCTTCTTCAAGGTAGCCATTGAGAAATGCCGACTTTACATCCATTTGATATATTTTCCACTTGTGATGAGATGCAAGTGAGAAAATGAGCTTTATTGAATCAAAATGGGCTACAGGCGCAAAAACTTCATCATAATCGAGCCCTTTCTTTTGCTTGTAGCCTTTGGCAACCAAACGAGCTTTGTATTTTTCTACCTCTCCATTAGCAGTGCGCTTCACTTTATACACCCATTTGACGCCTATCGCCTTTTGTCCTTTTGGAAGTGAAGTCAACTCCCAAGTATTATTCTTTTCTATGGCAAGAATCTCCTCCTTCATTGCTTTTCTCCATTCAACTTTCTGCATAGCTTCATCAAATGTTAGAGGTTCAATATCAGCAAATAAACAATATAAATCAACTTGTTCAACTTCTTCTGTTTCATCATAAAGATCACTAATACTTCTAAACTTTCTTGTTGACTCTTCAGGGCTTATAGAACTTCTTGAGGAAGTCGGTGTAACTTGTGGTGATGAAGATGATCTTGCTGGTGACAAGATTGATTGAGTAGCTTCCTCATTTGTATTCTCCTCAGCTTCATTGTAAGGTGTTATATATTTGATATGAGAATCTTTGCCATTCCAATCCCATACTCCATCTTCATTGAAAATCACATCCCGACTGATGATGACCTTATTTGTCATTGGATTATACAATTTGTAGGCTTTGGATTGCTCACTATATCCTATGAAGATGCATTTTTGGCTTCGATCATCAAGCTTCTTCCTCTTCTCTTGTGGTACTTGGGCATAGGCAATACACCCAAAAATCTTCATATGGCTTACTCCTGGTTTGTAGCCACTCCAAGCTTCTTCTGGTGTCATACCTTTGATGGCTTTTGTTGGGCTTCGGTTGATAAGATATGCTGCACATGCCACCCCTTCAGCCCAAAAATGCTCGGAAAGGTTCTTCTCTTTCAACATGCTTCTAGTCATGTCAAGAATGGTCCGGTTCTTCCTCTCGGCCACTCCATTTTGTTGTGGAGAGTACGGAGCGGTGAATTGATGTCGAACTCCTTCTTCATCACAATAGCTTCTAAAAGCATTTGACATATATTCTCCGCCTCTATCGGATCTCAAAATCTGCACTTTATTGTTACTTTCTTTTTCAACCAAGGTTTTGAAATATTTAAACATAAAGAGTGCAGCCGACTTTTCTTTAAGAAAATAAACCCACAACTTTCTACTAAAGTCATCAACAAATGTTATAAAATATTTGTTACCACCACAAGATTCTGGAAGAGGTCCACATATATCAGTATGCACTAGTTGTAATGGTCTTGTTGCTTTCCAAGATTTTCTACTTTTGAAGGGAGCTCTTGCATGCTTAGCTAGTGTGCACTTCTCACAAACTTCATTTGGATAATTTATGTGTGGAAGACCTTTCACCATTCCCTTATTAGATAGTAATTTCAAACTTCCAAAATTTAAATGTCCAAACCTGAGATGCCAAAGCCAAGAAGGGTCCTTGATATCCACTTGCAAGCAATTTTGTGCTTCCGTCTTTAAGATAAGAGGAAACATCCTGTTCTTCGCCATCTGGACACGAGTAATCAGCTTTCCATTCCAATCTTTTAGAGTTAGAGATAATCCTTCCATATGAATTGCATAACCCTTCTCTAACAGTTGGCCAATACTTAAAATATTACTCTTCAAACTTGGCACATAATAAACATTGGAAATGAAATCAGGTTTACCATTCTTTTGCCAAATCATGATTTTACCTCTTCCTTTGATAGGAGCTTTGGAGAGATCCCCAAACTTCACATCACAAAACTCCCCTTCTTGCAATTCCACAAATAGCTCTTTTCTTCCACACATATGGTTTGAGGCTCCTGAGTCAAGAAACCATATATTCTTCAAGTCTCCATCTTCTTGGCATGACAAAAGAAGAGTCGGTTCTCCTTCTTGGTTGTTGGATTCAATGTTGTGGCTTTGCTTATTGTTCCAACACTCATAGCTATAGTGTCCATATTTTTGACAATTATAGCATTGAACATTGGATCTTGATTGGTTACGACCTCCAATTGATCTTCTACCTCGTCCACGTCCACCTCTTCTGCCACCTCTTTCATTGTTGAAATTTGAGCTTTGGCCTCCTCCATCATTATAGCTTCTTTGACCACGGCCATGGCTTCGACCACGACCACGGTAGTTGCTTCTGCCACCACGGCCACCACGATAGTTGTTGCCGTCATCTCTTTTGTTACTATAGGCCAATTGAAGCCCTTGATCTTTCTCTTTTTGGTCTTTTGCCTCCACCTTGGATTGAAGTATTTGCTCCATTATGTGCTTCATTTTTCTTTTGCATCTTTTGTTCATGAATTTGAAGTTTGCCCATCAACGCATTGATGGAGAGTGTATCAACATCATTAGCTTCTTCAATGGCGACAACAACATGCTCAAACCTCGGTGTCAAAGACCGAAGTATCTTCTCCACCACTCGAACATCTTCTACCTTCTCTCCATTTCTCTTCAATTGGTTTACAATAACCAATATCCGAGAGAAGTAGTCAAATATGTTTTCCGTCTCCTTCATGGTGGTGACTTCAAATTCTCCTCGCAATTGTTGAAGCCGGATTCGCTTCACCTTTTCTTCTCCTTTAAAGATAGTAGAGAGAGTATCCCAAGCTTGATTTGCAGAGGTTGCTTCAGCAATTCTCTCAAATGTCACCTCATCTAAAGCTTGATATAATTGGAACAAAGCTTTTTTGTCTCTTCTCTTAAGCCCCTTAAAGTATCTTTTTGTGCTTGATTGTACCCTCTTTCTTGCTCTGCTGTAGGCTCGGTGTAGCCATCTTGAACAATTTCCCATAGATCTTGTGAGCCAAATAAGGACTTCATTTGGATACACCAATTCCCATAGTTCTCCTTAGTAAGCTTGGGAACTTGAATATGCACACCATCGTTGGCCATCTCCCTCAAGATTGGTCCTCTCAAAAAAAAACAAGGCTCTGATACCACTTGTTGGAAACAAGGTGGGCACACAAGATTGACGGAAGTGGAGGATTCTTTCAATAAGAAAAATGATACTCTATATTAGAGGGAATACAACTTTTGGGTCTCTCTCTATTTTTCATCATCATCATCTTCTTCTACTTCTAATTCTCTACATTTTCATGGGCAAACACCTTCCATATTTATACACATCTAGATGTCCTTTCATATGCCACTATTTAATACATGTATAGAAAAACTAAAAGACATTTGCAGAAAATTAAGAGTCAATTACAAAATACTAAGAGTCAATTTTAAATTTATGAACTATCTTGTCTTTTTAAAATGACTCTTCCTTTCTCCCATGAAGCCTTTGGTCTTTTCAAGAGTGACTCTTCCTTTCTCCCATGAAGCCTTTGGTCTTTTCAAGAGTGACTCTTCCTTTCTCCCATAAAGTCTTTGGTTATTTTCAAGAGTGCATTAAAAAAGTTTAATATTCCAACATTATCAGCGATCAGATTCCTTGGCTTATATCTGTGATTAATTAGTTTGGGTCGGTTCACAGAATATCGGAGTCTCATTTATGCAAACCTACTTACTCGCTCCCAGTAACAAGATATAGTTGATCTAAACCAGTTTCTAATTCCATTTCAGAATGTACGCGCCCTATCAATATAGTCGATCAACACATCTCATCATGATGCTCTCATATCTAAATCTCATGAGATTGCATGACAAAAGAGCTCCCGTAATAAAGAACAGGAAATCGTCAGGTTGATAGGTAACTTTTACCCAACCACAACTATATAATATCATGCCGAGAAGAATCTCATAGGCACATGGTTCGAGAGATCAATGTGTGAAAGAAAAAAAAAAAAAAAAATCAAGAGGGCATATATAAAAGGTTTGGCAATTGACCTATATCTACAATTGAAAAAGAGCAAAAGTATTTCACTATAAAAAAATATTTAAAATTATAATATTATTGTTCTATTAAATTTTCTCACAAAATTTTAAACCCATTTTCAATATTCAAGCGATCTCCTCTTTTGAACTTTAACTATAATACTTAAGGTTGTTGAGATTACTTTGAAACTTAGGGCTACATGTGCTTATCTATATATAAACAAAGGATTTACAATGAACTACATGAATTAGGACTCTTGTATTCTCTACATGCATGAAATATGTTCTTATTATATTTATAAATTTTAAGACAAACTCTAATAATAACTTGAAAGGCATACTATATGTGATACTTTTGTTTTCATGATTTAAAATAGAGCATTACTTGAGCAATGATGAGCTTCTTTTGGACAAGGATCCTGAAGACCCTCGATCGGCCACCCCCCCCCCCCCATGTGATCAAATACCGGTCTCAATGGATCAAATACCCTTAGCCATGTTCGACCTAAAAGCTTCTCCAACTAATCTATAAATAGAGATCTTTGACTTCATTCAAGCCCAAACCATTCGCTCTGTCATCCTCTTCTTCTCCTCCTCCTCCTCCTCCTCCTCCATCTTCTTTCCTTCTCTTTTCTCCCTTTCTGTTTCTTTGATGAAGCTCCACCATGAAGGGTGAAACCTTGTTTGGTTTGGTGGAGCTCTACTCTCGAGGAAGGAGCTATGCTCCACTAAATCACAGTCGTCCCTATAGACTTCATCATACCAGAGCTTGGACCGAAGACCATTACACTGATCAGTCGTCCCTAAAGTTTCAATCATTGGAGGCCAAGATCAATGTTTTGAAAACCGGACCGAATCGGCAGGTCCAATCGGAAATCGATCATTCAGTCTGATCCGGTTTTGTTATTAAAGTTGACTTTTATATGATCCGAAAAATCGAAAAAATCTATTGAACCGACTAAGTTTCAACCGGTCCAATCCGGTTTTTAAATTTTTTTAATTTTTTATTTAAATTATATTTATATTTTATTATTTTATATTATTAAATTAAAATTTAATTATAATATTATCCGGTCCGATCAAATCGGTTCATTCGATCGAACCAATTAACCCATGACCCAAATGTTAAGCCGATTCATTGTCCGATCCAATTTTCAAAACATTGGCCAAGATCGATTCCATAGTTGCTTTCAATCTAGCCATTCCAACAAGATAGAAAACAGATCGATCTCCGGTAATTGAGTTTCTCTTCTTTTTGATCATTTTATACTAAAGCCTATGGTCAAAGCTTCGCTCATGACGGCGCCATCTTCTCCGACACCATCAACAATTGGGTGGTCACCAGCTAAACCCTTGTTAGATTCGATCTTGGTTGGGATTTCAATGGAAATTGCGCAGTCAAAGCCCTAATTATGCTTTTATCTTGGCAACAAACTATCGACATATAATGAGTAACAGTGTGGCCGATGATAAACCACCATAAGCCAAGCACCGCTAGTGTCCGATGTCGATCATGATTGGACTATAAACCTCTCTTTCTTATTTTTTTTTTTTGGTACATACGGTGATTCACACCACCCTAGGTTGGAACGGATCCGTTACATCTGAAACTAATAACTGGGACATAATGAGAGGGCAGTAGTCGTCCGGTCTCCATATCCAATGCCCAGAGTGAGAGGCCATCCTGGCCGCAATCCAGTCCGCAACAACATTGGCCTTACGATAGATATGGCGGATCTGAATGTTGGAAGCTTCCAAGATCATAGCTCGGATATTACATAAGATAGGAATAGAAGGCAAACGAGAACTATACTGCTGACGAATCCATCGAATAACGATAATAGAATCCCCTTCAATGATGAGCTTGCGAGCGCCAAGAGTCCGAATGGCGAAGGATAAACCCGTCCAAGCCGCATAGAGCTCAGTCATTGGAACCGAGGGATCAAGAAGGCTAAATCCTTCAGCCGCCAGCATCCTGCCATCAGCATCATGAATGACATAAGCAGAGCCAGCACTTCTACCCCAGACACTCCCATCGAAGTTAATTTTAACAAACCCTGGAGGAGGGGGCTCCCAAGAAATGAAAACCGTACGCCGGTTCGCTGCCGCAGCAGCAGGGGAGATCCAGTGTCCAAGGTTCGCAAAATCAAAGGACTCCTGATGGGATGAATACTCAGCAAAGAGGGAGGAAGCCATCCTGAGGATCCTACGAGGAGAATGAACTGTATTTGAGAACACAATCTGATTCCGGGAAAGCCATATCTGATAAGCAATATAAACCCAGAGTGAGCCCCGTTGGTGAGTAACCCCTCCTAAACCCTGCTTCAGCAATCTCAGGAAAGAAATACGGTGGGAGGCAGGACTGTGCACCCAGGGATAAGTACCTGAGAGTTGCCAAATCTGATGAGCCCTGGCACAATAGAATATAGCATGATCAATTGTTTCCTCCTCGGTTCCACACACCGAGCAAGTAGGCTGAATACTCAAACTACGATGCGAGAGAAGGAAGCAGGTAGGAAAAATACCCTGAGCAAGTTTTCAGATGAAAAGTCGCACTCGAGGGTGAACGGACAGTTGCCAAATCCAATCCCAATCCCTCGAATCCTGAGGATAAGTTCTGAACATAGAGAGGAGGTCCCTCATGGGAGCACGAGACAAGCATGATCTCCTCCAGACCCTGGTATCAATATTAGCAGATGGAGACAGAGGTATGGAAAGAATACGCCTGCAGAGCTCAGTCCCGCAGTAACTAGCCACCCGAGAATACGACCAGGAAGGGCAGTCGTCGGATATAAGGTCACTGACATGCATACCATGAGGAGTATCAGGGCAGATAAAAGTGGGCCAACGTGACAGAGGAAGGTCAGCAATCCATGCATCCTGAATAGCATCCATCGAAGAACCGTCCCGATGATCCAAGAGGTACAATCCAGGATAGTCGAAGCATAACGACAGACCTCTCTTCAATAAAAAGAATGCCCCCGGGTAGCCTGAGGAGGCGATGGTTCTTGGTTTAATACAGTAAAACAATGTGAACCAAGCGGTTCAATTAAACCAGGTCAAACCGAGCTAATTGATATTAAGCCAAGCCTATTTTAGGTTTAACAAAGCTAATTAAACCATCTTTGAACACAGACTAAACCTAAGCCAAGCCTAATTGAGATTAGATTTGAACTCATCAAATCAAACCAAACACAAAACTAAGATTCATTTCAGTTCAATAGCTGTTAAACCAAACCCTAGTTCAACCCTACCTACTTGAACTAAAACCTGAATCAAAGTGTAAATTAACTTTAAACTGTCAAATCAGAATTAGACTTGAACCAATTTCACTGAACCAAGAGTAAAATTAAGCCTAATTAGTGAACCAGAATTTAAATTAGACCAAATTAGTGAACCAAAATGCTAAATTGGGTCTAATTAATGTGGGTTCAAGCCAAATTACCCTTGATTTGACCTAATTGAACTCTAATTGGTCTAATTAGACCTTAATTAGGAGGATTAGTGAACCAATTAGGCTATTATGAGTCTTATTTAATTTAACTATATGGATTATATATACCTAATTAGAGGATTTAGTATTGAACCTAAGGGTTCAATAACACAGGTTTTGATAATAACAAAAATATTGATTGAACCTAAGGTACTGTAGTCGAGACAAATGAAATATGAGTAAAAAATTATTTAGCACATATTTGAACTCAAGTTGCTTATAAGAAGTATATGTCATAGAAGAATAACGAAAGATCATTTACCATCCGATGCAAGAAAGTCTAAAGAAAAAGTTTCATTTGTTATTTTATTTTTTCTACGGATACATTATAAAATTTAGTAGGGTCAAACCTTTTACAAGTGCATAAGGCTCAAACCCCCTAAAAATAAATTATATTAATTTTTGGATCAAAAATTAATGAAATTGAATAATGAAAAATATTTAAAAATTAAAAGTGAGCAATCGATCAGATTTGAGAATAGTCAACTAAACTTAATAATAGCAGAGAATTCCTTAAAAGCAACTCTTTGTCTAACTTGGCAATCAACCATTGCAAACTAGGATGGTTGATCGAGCTAAGCCTGATAATTGATCGATCCTAGCCCGGCAAACAGGGTTCAACAGCCTAACGGTTATATTTTTATTTGACCATTAGAGCTACTACCCTTAAGCCCCCATGGTCATATTTTGGAAGCCCTATAAAATAAGAACTTATGAACTGGTTTAAATATAAAAAAATAAGTTGAAACCCATTAAAAAATCTTTATAAAAAAAGGGTTTTGAGCTTAGTGTATTTATACTCTTCCTTTCTAAATTTAGTGTTGTAATTGCAAATCTACTTTCATTGTGAGAGTGGTTTTAGTATTTTTCTTCTAGAAGATAGATTTGGGTTCCTCCTTAGCCCTTATAAAAGGAGAGAGAGGTTCATCCTTAGCCAAATAAAATTCTAAGGATTCTTTTTAAGCCCGATGAAGGGGTATATAAGGATTTGATCCTTATCCGATTAAGAGGATTGGTATAGTGAGAATCTTAAGAAGGGACTTGGATAATGGATATAGGCAAAGGATTCTAAACCATTATAAAAATCTTTATGCCTCCTTTATTTTCATGCGCATTTACTTTTTTATATTAGTTCTCTCTTGTTATCTCAATATATCTTAAGCTTTATATTTTATTTGTGCTTTGTTTTGAATTGTTAAACTTGTTTCTTAAGCACATAGTTTCAAGTTTTAAGTTTTTGAAAAACTCAATTCACCCCCCCTCCCCCAAGCTGCCCTAAGACCAACATCTAGAACTCTAATTAGAGGGGTATTAGTCTAATTAGACCTTAATTAAACCCACTTAATTCTATACCTCATCCTAATTAATCTAATTGAGCTAAGATGGGTTTAGATTTAATTTTGATCATTTGATTTAATAATATTGAGGATTAATTCAATTATAATGATAATTATAGGTGATCATATTGTGAATTGGTTGAGACTAAGGATTGGATTTGTGAAGTAATGAGTGAGATAGGAGTCCTTACACCTACTTATATGTTATATATATGATTTTTTTTTTGCATATAATTTGATGGCATGCATCATTAATTTATACTCATTATTTTATCAGCATGTATTGATTATGCACATATATGACTTATGTTTCATATATGATGGCATAATTTCAGGTTATGTATGGCTATGGCATATCTTATACCATGGTATATTGATTGTGAATTTAAAAATATGATTTTCATATCATAATATGAAAACATAAAATGTGATGGTATAAGAAATGGCATGTGGACTAATCACATATAGTGAAGACATGGCACTAGTAATTAGTGATCGAACATATGTTCACTGGTGTTCGGTGCTCACTAGTGAATGGTTCGATGGTGGTTGTATGTTTGCTAATGACTGGGGCTTATTAGTGAATGGATTGATGGTAGTGGCTAGTGGTTGGGGCTTACTAGCATGGATTGGATGATGGTACATGGCATTAGTTCAAGCCTAAATGGTCGGGGTCTATTCTAGCTTAGATACATATTCAATGGTTGAACCCATCATTGTAACTATGTGTGCACTAGAGACCGGAGTTCACTAGTGACAAGTTGATGGTGGCAGCGGTATGTTCATCGGTATAGAATTAGTTTAGGTGTAGAACTCAGGTAGTGACTAGACAAAGTTTGTGACATATGGCAGTAGTGTGAAAAACAAACTGGGCATGAGGTGGCCGCTAGGTTAGATGTATATATATATCTAGTATTGGCTAAGATGACGCTAAGATAGAAGCTGATAAAAGGTTACTCCTATATTTAACATATGGTTTTATTGCATAGTATTTGTAGCATGATTTATTTTATTTGATGCATATCTTCTTCTTATTATAGATATTTATTTTACTTACATATCCATATATACCTATATGTATAAGAATTCCTATTAATTAAACTCTTAGGTCAAAACACATTACTATATTACAAAGACTAAGGACTATGATGTGGATCCATATTTGGTTCTAGACAATGAAAAGTGAGATTTAGTGTAATTAGTATGATTTAAATGAGTTTTTGTATAGACATTTAATTAGCTACTGTTGATGATGATGGATTTTATGGTGGTGACATTTTATGCTTGGAGGTTGATATGATTAGCACTACATAGTTTCACTACAAGAGATTTTAAATATTGCGACGCCTAAATGCGTCGCAATTGCGTCGCTAAACATGATATTGCGACGCAATAGCGACGCAACGAGGGCGTCGCTCAACTGTCCGTCGCAATACCCTTTTGTCGCAATGCATCGCAATTTTGCGACTCTCTGCGACGCTATTGCGACGCCACATTGCGTCGCAATATTGCGACGCATGAAAATGCGTCGCTAAATTTAAAAATAAATTTAGTTAGAAAAAAATTTATTATTAAATATTGCGATGCAAAATTTGTGTCAATATTTAAAATTAATTTTTTAAAAGAAATTATTATTAAATATTACGACGCACTAATTTGCATCGTAATATTTAAAATTAATTTATAAAAAAAATTATTATTAAATATTGTGACGCACTAATTTGCGTCGCAATATTTATAATAATAATTTTTAAAAAAAATTTTAAATATTGCGATGCACTAATTTGCATCGCAATATTTATAAATTATTTTTTTTAAAAAATTATTATTAAATATTGTGACGCTCTAATGCGTCGCAAATAAAAATTATTTTATTTTAAAATAATTTTTAAGATAAAATAGTGACTCAATTTTAGTCGCTAATGCATCGCTATTAAATTTATTTTTAAATTATTGCGATGCCAGGTCATTGCGTCGCAATATTTAATAATAATATTTAAAAATATTAGCGATCCAATATCAGTCGCTAATGCATCGCAAATTTTATTTTTAAAAATATTTAAATGATTAAAAATTAAAACGGTTAATTCAATTTCGCTAAATCTAAATATTGATACAAACATTTTTCACTCAATCCAAACAATAATAAATTTCAAAAAATAATTTATATATTAAAATTTTGAAGTTTTTACAACATAAAAAAAAAAAAAAAATACATCAAGAATCTGAATGATCACGTGGAGGCTGTGGAGGCTGAAGACTCTGCGACAAGCGTCTAACCATATCCCGCAAATAATGCATCTCATCTCGCATGTCTGCAACCTCCTGATCCCGGCCTCGCATACGATCCTCAAAATCCTGCTCGACCTCCTGGCGAACTCCTCTGCAATAGATCTGCGAAGCTCCTGTAAACGCTCGGAGGAAGATCAGCAGGAACTCGCGAGCTGGAGGCCTGATGGGGAAAAAATGTAGAAGCTCTAGTGCCCATACCATAGACCCTGCGGTCTCGTGGCTGGGCACCAACAGCCTCCAAAAACACACGTCGACTCTCCTCTGCTGAGAGTTCGACGGGCGTCTCCCCATCAGTAGAGTCGACCTGCGATGCCTGGGAGCGAAGCTCCTCGACTCGTGTCTTGAAATTATGAAATCAATAATAAATGAGTTAATAAATTTCTCAAAAAAATTTTAGAAATTAAACAGATACTACATAAATCTAATTTCTTACCGCAACCTCCCGTGATCGCGTATCGACCCAGGAGCCGTCCCTCCTGGTGTGTGTCGCCCTGAATAGACGAAACTCACCAGGATCTCCGCCCTCCTGCTCAGTCTATAACAATAAAAAAAATGATATTAATACAAATATTTGTAAATAACTAAAATAGTAATTAAAATATTTATGTTTTCTTACCATACGCCGTCTGTGCTCCTGAATCGAAATGGAGCCCGAAGTATGATGGGAGAGACCCGTGCCAGGACCGCCCTTCTCAGATCGGCGGTTCGTGCTGGCTGATGCGGACCTCCTGCGCCAGCCATCGGACTCCCAGGCCTGCTGCCACTCGTGCCAAATACCCTCTGGCACGTGCGCAGGACGCTGACCCGATGACCTCCAACGATGAAGCATGTCGGAGTATCGGCGTCGCGTCAGAGCCTCCCATGCTGCCCTAATGGCATCATGGGTGGCAGGATCCCACGTAAACTTTTTCTGCATTAAAATAAACAGTTAGTTTCTGAATTTATTAACTTTAAAGAATTATATATCACTGATAAATTGTATTTAATAAGTTTACCTGAAACTCAAAAAAATAAAACTCCCTCGTGGCTGGCGATACGTGGCGCCAATCGTAGCCACTGGGATCTGCACGCCTCTGAAAAACGGCGCTGATGTGGCTGGAGACATGATGCTGCTCAATGAATCTGTTAAAAAAATGCAAGTTTATAAGTAAATGACTTAAAAACATAAACAAATATTTTTAATTAGTATATACTTACATCCCCTGAGCATCAAGTCGAAGTAAAGTGCGGCCGCCGATGCGGAAGAACTCTCGGAGGTCTGTGCCGATCGGGTGGATGGTAATACTGGTGCAGAGATCGAAGGCTGCGCCTCTGCTGGAGATCCAAACTCTCCATCTCCGACGCTCATGTGATCTGATGTCGCAGGATCCAAACTACGTCTCTGCTCACCCAATCTGTCGTCGGTAGATCTACCTCTGCCCCTCATACTGAAAATACTAAAGATTCACACAATTAAATTACGATTAATGATTGACTATGTAAGAATTTAACACTTATAAAAAAAAGTTAAATTTTAAAAAACCTTTATGTTTAATCGGTGTCATTTGTTTCGTGAAATGTTGGTTCAACATCCGATGCCGTATCGGATTGCGAATCAGTTTCATTCATCGGAAGGAAACCGAACATTTGCATCCGCAATTTCTTGGACATCACCACTTGGATCTCTAAGTGATGTTTCAGGAGCCTTGTGTCGTCCTCAATTGCATGCATTTCCATCTCATCCTCTTGAAATGCAGGGCACTCGGTTGATTGACTTGATGAACTCTCCTCTAATACGATTGTTGAACGTGGGACGATTTTAGAAACGGCCCACCAATCTCGCTTGTCGTTGCGCAAACTTGGATATCCGCAGTAAAAGACTTGCTGAGCTTGGGATGCAAGGATGAATGGGTCATATTTCTGTAATCTTCGTCGATGGTTCACTTCAACCAAATTATAGTCGTTATGAACCCTTTTGCCCACAGGAATTATCGGATCGAACCAATCACAACGAAACAATACGGTTCGTTTCATAGGCCAACCGGGATATTCAACTTCAACCACCTCTACTAACTTTCCATAATAATCCTGCATATTTGCTCCAACACTTTCTCCTTTTACACACACGCCCCAGTTCTGAGTGCCTCTTGAAGCTGCTAATCGTTCAATCTGAAATTTGTACCCATTTACAAAATAGCCAGTAGAGGTTGTTACGGTCTTCAATGGCCATTGCGATAGACATTTAATGAAAATATTGTCGGTTGTCGACCATGGACCGTTGACCTATAAATTAATAAGCTATTGACATCCAATTCAAAAAATAATAGCCATTATCGAAATTGATTGAGTGATACTACTCACAAATTCATAAAACCAGTAAGCAAACTCCGTTTCTAATTTCTGCCCAATTGCAACTTGACTGATGTCGGGATTCATCTGTCGTTGTCTATCACAAAACATCCTTATGGGATGAAAAGGATGAAAACTACTGTTAGAAATTAAATATTATGGTATATATTATATAAATTTAAATTTTCAATTTAGCATTGAAGTATACACTTACTCAATATATGGATCGACTTCTCGACAGTTCATTAGGATGTAATAATGTGCTGCATTATACTCCATATCGCTAAGATTTCTTGACTTCTGCCCACCAAATGAACGGCCGATAGCTTTAAAAATTGATATTCTACCGTCATTAGCTTCTGCTTCGTCCACACATACGTCATCGTTACGACCATGATTTCGGCTCCTCGTGTGGACGTGACCCTCAAAGTAATGTGAGGCAAAAGCTGAAACTTCTTCGACCAAGTGTGCATTGCATATAGAACCTTCAACCCTTGCCTTATTACGCACATTATTTTTTAACTTCTTAAGATACCTATATGTAAAGTTGCAACAAAAAATTAACGAATTTTTCAAGCAATGAAATAATATTTGAAATGTCAACATATCTTAATGATGTATATATTTACCTCTCGAAAGGATACATCCAGCGATACTGCACGGGACCAGCTATGCTCGCTTCGTATGGCAAGTGAACCGGTAAATGCTCCATTGAGTCAAAAAAACTGGGAGGAAATATTCGCTCAAGCTTGCATAAAATAATTGGAATTTCCTCCTCAAGCCTTGCCATGGATGCAGAAGTAATGACTGCGGCAGATAACTCCTTGAAGAATAAGCTGAGCTCCGTAATTGCCTTCCAGACATGTTGCGGAAGCAACTCACGAAAAGCTATAGGTAATAATCGTTGCATGAAAACATGGCAGTCGTGGCTCTTCATGCCGAACAACTTGAGCTTATGCATGTCCACACACCTACCGATATTTGAGGCATAACCATCTGGAAATTTTAACCCTCTTAGCCAGTTACATAAAACTTCTCGTGAATTTCTGTCAAGAGTGTAACATGCTTTAGGATAGGTCCCATCGGCACTCCTTCTCAAATCACCTCTTCTGCAGTACTGATTAAGTTCTTCTCTTGACTTTGCAGTATCTTTTGTTTTTCCCGGGATGTTTAGCACCGTGTTAAATATGTTATCAAAGAAATTTTTCTCGATATGCATAACATCCAAGTTGTGCCGGATGAGATTTGTGCTCCAATAAGGCAAATCCCAAAATATACTTCGCTTCTTCCAGTTATGTTCTTTACATATACGGCTATTTATTCTATCTGCATCTGGTTCCCATGCATACATCAACCCCAAATTCTCTATAGAATCAAATAGATCCGTGCCGGACCTAACCGGTTCGGCAAATTTTGTGACTGCTTTGTTCTTCCGGAAGGCGATCAAGTTACGCCTGTAAGGATGATTTGGTGGCAAGAACTTCCTATGGTTATCAAACCATGACTGCTTACCACTCTTCTGCAATGTAAATGCATCCGAATCATACATGCAATGAGGGCATGCCAGACGTCCAGCAGTGCTCCAACCAGACAACATTGCATATGCCGGAAAATCACTTATTGTCCACATCAAAGCAGCTCTCATTAAGAAATTTTGTTTCATAGAAATGTCGTAGGCTACCACTCCTGTTTCCCACAACATTTTCAATTCGGCCACCAACGGTTGCAGAAAGACATCAATCTTTTCCTTAGGATTTGATGGTCCTGGAACCAAAACGGTTAAAAACATTGCAGGATCTTTCATGCACTTCCACGGAGGAAGGTTATATACAGTCAGTATCACAGGCCAACATGAATACTGTTGCCCCGCTTGACCAAATGGTTGGAAGCCATCGGTACAAAGACCTAATCTCACATTCCTTATATCTTCAGCGAAAACAGGATGATTTTCATTGAACTGCTTCCAAGCCTTTGAATCTGATGGATGCCGCATTTCATCCTCTTTAGATTCATGTTCGGCATGCCATCTCATATCAGCAGCTGTTGCCTCAGATCTGTATAATCTCTGCAGGCGTGGGGTAAGAGGAAAGTAATGCATCCTCTTGTAAGGCACACTTTTCCTCCTACTTGTACCGGCTAACATTGCCCACAAATCTTACACCATCTCAGCTCTGAGTCTTCACCCCAAAATATCATACAATTGTTCAAGCAACAATCGATCTTATTAACTGGAAGCCCAAGCCCACGCAACAACTTCTTTGTTGCGTAAAACATTATCATTTGGCAGAATTTCTTTGATTAACTCAGCTACAGAATTGATTTTCTGATAATCGATAAATTCAACATTGTAGAGAACTTGGGATACACTTGAATTATATATAAATGTATTCTGATTGAAGTCATTACCCGATGCATTCATAACAATTAAATTCACAAATGGTTACGGGAATTGACTCTTGTTCGCCTATAACCCAATATCCTCTGGTTCACCATTACCAAACATAGTAATCAGTTCTTACACAAATGCACCTTAACAGGTAGGCCTGACTACCATGGCATCCAGGGGCTACATGCAAATGCCAATCCATTCAGGCTATCCTTGATACATCTTGGGGTCTGCATTAGCAAGGACAACGGTTAATGCATAGGTTAATGGCTAAAGAGAGGGCTTGAGTTTGTGTCGGGCCATAAGGCGGTGCGTTTAGTCATTAGACTTCACAAGAATTCAAGTGTCTTAAATAATTCTACCTTCACTCCATGTCTACAAGGTAAGGCCCTATCCCATTCAAGAATATTTTTTGATATGTTATTCTGCTATTAATTATCATCGATCGGCAACATTGAAATTTCGGCAGCATTTCCCCATATGTTCTCCTACATGTGTGGTATATAAGCCACACTAGGAGAACGTATGAGCAAATGCAAACCGAAATCTCACCCCACGATGATTACTAGCAGACTAACATGTCACAAGAAATATTCCCAAACTGTCCACCAGGACAATTTGAGAATTTGCAAGACTAAGGCTTACAAATTCTCAAACGGGTCTAAAGGTTAATTAAAGTGCTGTGATTATGGAAGTCCGAAGACAATCGAACTTATGCTTGTTATTCTTAACTTCTTGTGAATTATAGATGTAATCACTAACTTTTTAAGATTATTGTGTCAAATACAAATGTTTGCGAATACTAAAATGTAAATCATTGAAACTAGTAATTTGTTGCTGGAAATTAAATAATATTACAACAAAACATTTTATTTAGCATTTCAAAATGTAATGCATCATTAAGTTTGCAGCAGAATATAAATAATCAAGACATAACAAATGTAAATGAGTATAAATGCACAAATACTATTGTCATAAACATTCTGCTTAAATTAATTATTGCATAAATATTATGTAAATTAAATAATCTAGCATTACAAATATTATTGAATAATCAAGACATAAAAAACAGTCAATCCAAACAGCTTTATTGAAAAAACAGAGGGGGAAGGGGGTTTCCTCCCTCCCCTGTGTTAAAACAAAATATATTTTTTTTGTGATGACAGTGGCCTGGCCACCGTGGCCGTGGCCGGACAAGAAAAGAAAGGGGGGGCGGGGTTTCCCCCCCCCCCCTGTTAAGGAAAAATTTTTTTTTTTTTGTCACAGTGGCCTGGCCACCGTGGCCAGGCCACTGCGGCCACGGCAGCGGCCGTGGCCGCCTTGTCCGGCCGCGGCCACGGCCGTGGCCGGACATGAAAAGAAAGGGGGGGGGGGGGGGGGTTTCCTCCCCTCCCCCCTGTTTAAAAAAAAATTTTTTTTTTTGATTACAGTGGCCTGGCCACCGTGGTCTGGCCACCGTGGCCAGGCCACTGCCGGCCACGGCAGCGCCGTGGCCGTGGCCGGACATGAAAAGAAAGGGGGGCGGGGGGGGTTTCCTCCCCTCCCCCCTGTTTAAAAAATTTTTTTTTTTTTTTATTACAGTGGCCTGGCCACCGTGGCCAGGCCACTGCCGGCCACGGCAGCGGCCGTGGCCGGAGAAGACGGCCACGGCAGCGGCCGTGGCCGCCTTGTCCGGCCGCGGCCACGGCCGTGGCCGGACAAGAAAAGAAAGGGGGGGCGGGGGGGTTTCCTCCCCTCCCCCCTGTTTAAATTTTTTTTTTTTTTTGATTACAGTGGCCTGGCCACCGTGGCTAGGCCACTGCCGGCCACGGCAGCGGCCGTGGCCGGAGAAGACGGCCACGGCAGCGGCCGCCTTGTCGGCCGCGGCCACTGCCGTGGCTGGACATGAAAAGAAAGGGGGGGCGGGGGGGTTTCCTCCCCTCCCCCCTGTTTAAAAAAAAAAATTTTTTTTTGATTACAGTGGCCTGGCCACCGTGGCCAGGCCACTGCCGGCCACGGCAGCGGCCGTGGCCGGAGAAGACGGCCACGGCAGCGGCCGTGGCCGCCTTGTCCGGCCGCGGCCACGGCGTGGCCGGACAGGAAAAGAAAGGGGGGGCGGGGGGGTTTCCTCCCCTCCCCCCTGTTTAAAATTTTTTTTTTTTTTTGATTACAGTGGCCTGGCCACCGTGGCCAGGCCACTGCTGGCCACGGCAGCGGCCGTGGCCGTAGGGAAATAAATAAAAAAAATTATTTTTTTTTAGATTATCGGAGCTTACCTTGGTTGAGATGAGATCGCCTGGTTGCCGGAGTCGGATGCGATCGTCGGGTAGCCGGAGGACGGGGATGCGCCGGAGATTGGAGCTTTAGCTTCACGGCGGCGCTAGGTCAAGACGGGAAGGAGGAAAGGAGAAGGGATCGGGCTTAAATATAGGGAATTAGCGACGCCAAAATTGCGTCGTAATTGGCGTCGCAAAAATTTTTTTTTTCTTAGCGACGCACTATGGCGTCGCTAATTCATCGTTAAAACATGTTTTTAATAATTTTCTGAAAACATAGCGACACCACTAAATGCGTCGCTGAAGCGTCGCTAAATTGGCTCCATCACCTGGCGGGAAAAATATTTTTATTTTCTAATAATTACGTCGCTAAGGCGTCGCAATAATTTTTTAATAATTTAAATAGATTAAAAAAAACTTATTACAATATTGCGACGCAACAATTGCGTCGCAATTATTTTTAAATATTTTTAAATAAAAATATTTAAATTTATTATAATAATTGCGATGACAAATGGCATTGCAATTTATTTAATAATATTTATAAATGATTATATTTATAATTAATGTTAATAATTGCGACGAAAAATGGCGTCGCAATTTATTTTATAAAATTTTTATTACATAAACTTATTTAAAAAAGATTGCGACGATCGTCGATGATCCAATGGTTGCGATCGATCCAAGCCGTGATCCCGATCGGCCACGATCGATCTCGGACAGTTGCAATCCGTCAGAGATCGGCGACGATCCGACTGTTGCGATCGATCCAAGCCCTGATTCCGATCGGCGACGACCGATCGCGGACCGCGGCTATCGGTCCGATCGGCAAAGATCCGACGGTTGCGATCGATCCAAGCCCTGATCCCAATCGGCCACGACCTATCTCGGACAGTTGTAATCCGTTCCAGATCGACGATGATCCGACGGTTGCGATCGATCCAAGCCCTGATCCCGATCGGCCACGACCGATCTCAGATCGTGGCGATCCGTCCGAAATCGGCGACGATCCAACGGTTGCGATCGATCCAAGCCGTGATCCCGATTGGCCACGACCTATCTCGGACAGTTGCAATCCGTCCCAGATCGACGACGATCCGACGGTTGCGATCGATCCAAGCCGTGATCCCGATCGGCCACGACCGATCTCGGATAGTTGCAATCCATCAGAGATCGGTGACGATCCGACTGTTGCGATCGATCCAAGCCCTGATTCCGATCGGCGACGACCGATCGCGGACCGCGGCTATCGGTCCGATCGGCAAAGATCCGACGGTTGCGATCGATCCAAGCCTTGATCCCGATCGGCCACGACCTATCTCGGACAGTTGCAATCCGTCCCAGATCGACGACGATCCGACGGTTGCGATCGATCCAAGCCCTGATCCCAATCGGCCACGACCGATCTTGGACCGTGGCGATCCGTCCGAAATCGGCGACGATCCAACGGTTGCGATCGATCCAAGCCCTGATCCCGATTGGCGACGACCGATCGCGGACCGCAGCAATCGGTCCGATCGGCAAAGGTCCGACGGGTGCGATCGATCCAAGCCGTGATCCCGATCGGCCACGACCTATCTCGGACAGTTGCAATCCGTCAGAGATCGGCGACGATCCAACGGTTGCGATCGATCCAAGCCCTGATCCCGATCAGCCACGACCTATCTCGGACAGTTGCAATCCGTCCCAGATCGACGATGATCCGACGGTTGCGATCGATCCAAGCCCTAATCCCGATCGGCCACGACCGATCTCGGACCGTGGCGATCCGTCCGAAATCGGCGACGATCCAACGGTTGCAATCGATCCAAGCCATGATCCCGATCGACCACGACCTATCTCGGACAGTTGCAATCCATCCTAGATCGACGACGATCCGACGATTGCGATCGATCCAAGCCGTGATCCCGATCGGCCACGATCGATCTTGGACAGTTGCAATCCGTCAGAGATCGGCGACGATCCGACTGTTGCGATCGATCCAAGCCCTGATTCCGATCGGCGACAACCGATCGCGGACCGTGGCTATCGGTCCGATCGGCAAAGATCCGACGGTTGCTCGATCCAAGCCCTGATCCCGATCGGCCACGACCTATCTCGGACAGTTGCAATCCATCCCAGATCGACGATGATCCGACGGTTGCGATCGATCCAAGCCCTGATCCCGATCGGCCACGACCGATCTTGGACCGTGGCGATCCATCCGAAATCGGCATCGATCCAATGGTAGCGATCGATTCAAGCCCTGATCCCGATCGGCGACGATCGATCGTGGACCGCAGCAATCGGTCCGATCGGCAAAGGTCCGACGGGTGCGATCGATCCAAGCCGTGATCCCGATCGGCCACGACCTATCTCGGACAGTTGCAATCCGTTAGAGATCGGCGACGATCCAACGGTTGCGATCGATCCAAGCCCTGATCCCGATCGGCCACGACCTATCTCGGACAGTTGCAATCCATCCCAGATCGACGATGATCCGACGGTTGCGATCGATCCAAGCCCTGATCCCGATCGGCCATGACCGATCTCGGACCGTGGCGATCCGTCCGAAATCGGCGACGATCCAACGGTTGCAATCGATCCAAGCCGTGATCCCGATCGGCCACGACCTATCTCGGACAGTTGCAATCCGTCCCAGATCGACGATGATCCGACGGTTGCGATCGATCCAAGCCGTGATCCCGATCGGCCATGACCGATCTTGGACAGTTGCAATCCGTCAGAGATCGGCGACGATTCGACTATTGCGATCGATCCAAGCCCTGATTCCGATCGGCGACGACCGATCGCGGACCGCGGCTATCGGTCCGATCGGCAAAGATCCGACGGTTGCGATCGATCCAAGCCCTGATCCCGATCAGCCACGACCTATCTTGGACAGTTGCAATCCGTCCCAGATCGACGACGATCCGACGGTTGCGATCGATCCAAGCCCTGATCCCGATCGGCCACAACCGATCTCGAACCGTGGCGATCCATCCGAAATCGGCGACGATCCAACGGTAGCGATCGATCCAAGCCCTGATCCCGATCGGTGACGACCGATCGCGGACCGCAGCAATCGGTCCGATCGGCAAAGGTCCGACGGGTGCGATCGATCCAAGCTGTGATCCCGATCGGCCACGACCTATCTCGGATAGTTGGAATCCGTCAGAGATCGGCGACGATCCAACGGTTGTGATCGATCCAAGCCCTGATCCCGATCGGCCATGACCTATCTCGGACAGTTGCAATCCGTCCCAGATCGACGATGATCCGACAGTTGCGATCGATCCAAGCCCTGATCCCGATCGGCCACAACCGATCTCGGACCGTGGCGATCCGTCCAAAATCGGCGACGATCCAATGGTTGCAATCGATCCAAGCCGTGATCCCGATCGGCCACGACCTATCTTGGACAGTTGCAATCCGTCCCAGATCAACGACGATCCGACGGTTGCGATCGATCCAAGCCGTGATCCCGATCGGCCACGATCGATCTCGGACAGTTGCAATCCGTCAGAGATCGGCGACGATCCGACTGTTGCGATCGATCCAAGCCCTGATTCCAATCGGCGACGACCGATCGTGGACCGCAGCTATTGGTCCGATCGGTAAAGATCCGACGGTTGCGATCGATCCAAGCCCTGATCCCGATCGGCCACGACCTATCTCGGACAGTTGAAATTCGTCCCAGATTGACGATGATCCGACGGTTGCGATCGATCCAAGCCCTGATCCCGATCGGCCATGATAGATCTCGGACCGTGGCGATCCGTCCGAAATCGGCGACGATCCAACGGTTGCGATCGATCCAAGCCCTGATCCCGATCGGCGACGACCGATCGTGGACCGTAGCAATCGGTCCGATCGACAAAGGTCCGACGGGTGCGATCGATCCAAGCCGTGATCCCGATCGGCCACGACCTATCTCGGACAGTTGCAATCCGTCCGAGATCGGCGACGATCCAACGGTTGCGATCGATCCAAGCCCTGATCCCGATCGGCGACGACCGATCGCGGACCGCAGCAATCGGTCCGATCGGCAAAGGTCCGACGGTTGCGATCGATCCAAGCCATGATCCCGATCGGCTACGACCTATCTCGGACAGTTGCAATCCATCCGAGATCGACGACGATCCGACTGTTGCGATCGATCCAAGCCGTGATCCCGATCGGCCACGACCGATCTCTGACAGTTGCAATCCGTCCGAGATCGGCGACGATCCGACGGTTGCGATCGATCCAAGCCCTGATCCCGATCGGCCACGACCTATCTCGGACAGTTGCAATCCGTCCGAGATCGGCGACGATCCGACGGTTGCGATCGATCCAAGCCCTGATCCCGATCGGCCACGACCGATCTCGGACCGTGGCGATCCGTCCGAGATCGGCGACGATCCAACGCTTGCGATCGATCCAAGCCCTGATCCCGATCGGCGACGACCGATCGCGGACCGCGGCAATCGGTCCGATCGACGACGATCCGAGGGTTGCGATCGATCCAAGCCCTTATTCTGATTGGTCACGATCGATTTTGGACCGATCGCTATTTAACATAATTAATTTTTTAAATATATACGACGCAAAGGGTTGCGTCGTATTTTTTTAATATGATAATTATATATATAAAAATTAACTTTAATTCAAATAATTACGATGCAACAAGTACGTCGCTATATTAAAACATAATTTTCCAAATTAATATTTTCGCTTATTACATCGCTAATGCGTTGCTATTTAACATAATTAATTTTTAAAAAGATTGCAACTCAATGTGTTACGTCGTAATTATTTTTTCTCATATTTATAATTTATCAAATTTAATTTTATTTAAAATTATTGTGACGCATTTATTACGTCGCTATATTAAAAATAATTTTTTATTTTCTGGTTTATTGCATCGCTAATGCGTCGCTATTTAAAATATTTAATTTTTTCCAAAATATTGCGATGCACTGGGTGGCGTCGCAATATTTTTTTAAAATATTAGTACTGTAAAAAATATAATTCTATTTAAATTATTGTGACGCAATTGTGTCGTCGCTAAATTAAAAATAGTTTTCTTATTTTTCTAGTTTATTGCGTCGCTAAGGCGTCGCTATTTAAAATATTTAATTCTTTTCAAATATTGCGACGCACTGGTTGGCGTCGCAATATTTTTTAAAATATTATCACTGTAAAAAATATAATTCTATTTAAATTATTTGCGACGTAATTATTGCGTCGCTATATTAAAAATAATTTTTCTATTTTATAATTTTATTGCGTCGCTAAGGCGTCGCTATTTAAAATATTTAATTCTTTGAAAACATTGCGACGCACTGTTATGCGTCGCAATATTTTGTAAACTATTTAAACTTTAAACAATATAATTTTATTTAAATTATTTGCGACGCATTTGTTGCGTCGCTAAATAAAAAATTATTTTTCTTATTTTCTAATTTATTGCGTCGCTAATGCGTCGCTATTTAATATATTTAATTCTTTTAAAAACATTACGACGCAATGTGATGCGTCGTAATATTTTTTTTCGATAATTAGATTTTATAAAATTTAATTTAATTTCAATTATTTGCGACGCAATTGGTGCGTCGCTAATTTAAAAATAATTTTTCTAATTATCTATTTTATTGCGTCGCTAATGCGTCGCTATTTAAAATATTTAATTCTGTAAAATAAATTGCGACGTAATATTTGCGTCGCAATATTTTTATTAATATTTATATTTCATAAAAATTAATTTAAAAATATTGCGATGCAATATTTGGGTCGCAATATTAAAAATTTAAATTTTTTTTGATTTTTTGGTTAATTGAGTCGCTAATGAGTCGCTAATGCGTCGTAATATTTTGTTGTAACAAAAGCGTCGCAAAGAGGTCGCAATTTAGTGACGCAATTATGCGTCGCTAAATTTGCGTCGCTATTTCGGTATTTCTTGTAGTGTTTATTTTATATTCTGATGATAATGAGATACATATTTATTTGATAACAAGAATGAATTGTAAGAGTCATTGAGGATAAACAGACCTTTTCTAGACTCCGTTCTAAGGACGTCGTGTCACGATCACCCTAAGCCGGACAATGGGTTGGGTCTTGCTTGAGGGCGTGGCACTACCAATCTCGATGTAGGAAGCTTGAGAGGCTAATTAAAATGCTCCTTTCCGAGGACCGTGGGTAGACTGAACTCCGAACTCAAGAGAGAAGGTCCCCTCTACACGGTGGATTGGGATTTGGACTAGTCGTACTTGCAATTGCAAATTGGCGATTTCATTCAACCACGCGCTCAATGTAACGTAACTTTGTAGTTTACTTTCGCATAAAGATTTAAAATGCTCCAAAAGCCTGACCGTTTACATCAACTGCATGACCAAATCCACTCTCATCTCCCGCTAACTTTACGAGCACGCTAATACTGACCGTAGCCTGAAAAGGATTAAAAATATTCACAAAAGATGTTCAATCATTTTCAAGATTAATTCTTGCTGTCCATTAATCTCATTGTGGAAATAAAATTTAAATGTCGGGCCAGCCAAGACATTGATGGTAGAATGGAATTGACGAGAAAAAGCACAGGTAAATTACTTTACGTCAAGCTCAACTAGCATGACAACTACATAATAAGAGGTCAATTTTTAAGAACATTGTTGAACGGGTTTCATTTATCTTCACCGGCAAGGCCGGGATCAGCATCATTGTCCTGTCTATTTTCTTTGACCTGCATCGAATGATGTCAAAAGAGTTCCAATACCCGCCACCTAACACCGTCAATTTCGGTCAGCTTTTATGAACGGATCTTGCTTGTGTTATATGAAAGAAAAAGCCGCATCGCATGCAGTGTAGAAGTGTGTGCATCATGCATGCTAATTGATCATATAAGCATGTATATCGCGCATGCAATATACAAAAGAATTATTCTTAGCATGCGCAGTCATATGCGTGCATGATCAATCATCGTGCATGATGCGCATGACCTACACTACACGTGATGCACAAAGATCTTTTCTATATGAAAAAGTTATATGATATGAGCTTTCGGAATAACTTCTCCATAGCATTGCTCCATAAATTTGAAGTAAATCACAAAACAAGGTGTACATAAAATATACCAAAATATACAAAGTTCCAGTGTCATCACAGTTAGGGATAAAACTTATTGAAATTCATCGGAAACAACGAATTTTAGGGAGATGTTACAACTGAGATCGGAAAAGATCACACAACATAAAAAGGAGACATTGATGGCTACAATATGTGTGACACCAATTATGTCAATCCCAGAGAATTCGGTGGTGGCATATTTGACAGGTGTTGTTGGACATCATATTTTATGTACCAAGGGGTGTCCATTTTTTGCGCACATTTAAGAATAGAAAGAACTGTTTTGCAAATGTAGGCATCGTCTCTTTGGCACACTACATACAGTCCAGTATTTTGTTGATGTTGTCCCAAGCAATGACCGAGAACTCAACATATATATATATTCAAGAATCTGAATTCTAAAGGCATTTGCTTCTTAAAATAATATAACATCTGCATTCTGATTACATTTGCTTTTTAAAAAATATAACATAAGAGAATATAAATTGAGAGTTCTCGGAGGATTTCACTTGTCAAATATTTTTTTTAGAGAATAAAAATAAAAATAAAAATTATTTTAGAAAATAAAAATAGAGCATGAAAATAGAAAGCATTTTGGAAACTAAATGCAGCCTAAGAGTCCTCCATTTTTCATTGAAAAAAAAAAGGAAGTTCTTGGAATGCCGGGTTATTTAGCTTTTCAAAGTATCATAAATGTAATGATTTCCAGTGAAGGTGTACATGTTCTTAGGCTCCTGAGGAAACGTTTAGCAAATCCTCATGAGCTTGGATTTAATTAAGGTCTTGCAAAGTGCTGAAGTGCAAAGAGATTGATTCACAACAAGATGGAACTGGTTTCGCTCCTAACCGTTACCTGATGTTGATGCTTGATCATTAGAAAGATAGAAAAATTTCTTTGTGCAAGATCAGGAAGAATAAAAAAATCCTCCTTCCTCCCTGAATTCCAGCCCCTTTTATACTCCTTAAATTTTCGAAGAAAAAATCGCTCCCTGACTTTCGTCATCATGCTATCAGCTTCAAGTCATATTTTTCTTTCTTTTCCTTTGTCTTATCGAATGAGATTAATGTGTAAGATTAGTGTATAAGATTAGTGGTCAGCCACAGCGAGGGCTTGCCACGTGATGGTTTACTGTTAATCAACACCGGAGGCATTAAGGAACTTACCATGGAAGTCAAGGATCGTCATGATGAGTTTCGATCTTCCCAAGGGAATGTCAGAGTTAGTGGAAAGTTATCTGGCTCTAAAACAGGTGCTCACTATCTCCTTTATTTGAGCTTTTCGATGAATGGTGACGTTATAGCATTTGTCTTATCCAAGCCATTAAAGCGCAATGATGTTTGATAATTCTTGGGCTCTGTTCTAGACACGACAGCTTGTAGCGTTAAGTGCTCCTGATATGGAAATAGTTTTGAGAGGTCGGGGCATATAGCCCAAAGCAGGGGGCCGTCCAGGATCGGGAGGCCGCTCAGGACCTGGGGGCCACCCTTGACCTGGGGGCCGCCCAGGACCTAGGGGCCGCCCAGGACAGAGAGGCCGCCCAGACCCTAGAGGCCACCCAGAACTCGGGGACCACCCAGAGCTTGGGGACCGCCCAGAGTTCGGGAGCCGCCCAGGACCTGGGGGCCACCAAGGACCGGGAGGCTGCCCAGACCCTGGAGGCCGCCCAGAACTCGGGGACCGCCCAGAGCTTGGGGGGCCGTCCAGGACTTGGGGACCGCCCAGGACTTGGAGGGCCGTCCAGGACCGGGAGGCCGCCCAGACCCTGGGGGCCGCCCAGAACTCGGGGACCGCCCAGAGCTTGGGGGGCGCCCAGGACTTGGAGGGCCGCCCAGACCCTGGAGTCCGCCCAGGACTTGGAGGGCCGCCCAGACCCTAGAGTCCGCCCAAAACTTGGATGGCCGCCCAGGACCCGGGGACCGCCCAGACCCTGGAGGCCGTCCAGGACTTGGGGGCCGCCCAGACCCTGGGGACCGCCCAGGACCGGGAGGCCGCCCAGACCCTGGAGGCCGCCCGGAACTTGGGGGCCGCCCAGGACTTGGGGGGCCGCCCAGGACTTGGGACCGCCCAGATCTGGGGGCTGCCCAGGACTGGGAGGCCGCTCAAACCCTAGAGGCCGCTCTTGACCAGGACCCTGTGCCGAGGGTTCCAACCTATTCCCCGCGGACCGACCATCTCTCGACCCGTATTTCGTTTCTTGACCATATCATATGCCCCCTCGCCCCTGTCCCTTGTGCTCAGCCGCATCGCACGTGCAGAGGGGGAGGGGCGGAAAACCAAATTTAAATTTGTAAATACAATAGACTGGCGTTTCAAAAAAGAGAAAATGAAGGTGCGTATCCCTAAGAGGATAGTGCCTTTTCGTCTGTCCGGTCCCACTCAGGGGTCGCCGCGTGGTTTTGTGGCGCTCGAGGGTTATGTTCAAAAAAAATATAAAAAGGGGTTCGTCCTCTTTACTTCCTCGCCTTTTATTCTTGTCACGTCTCATGTATCTTCGTTCTTTCAAGCCCAGGTTAGTCGACCTTTCTTTCTCCTTTTTCTTCTTCATGGATCCTCATCAAGATGGGAAAGGCAAGAACCCACTGATCGAGCCCTCCCGCGAGGAGATTATCCAAGCACACCGCCAAGCTCTCGGAGGCGTGACCATTCGAGGGATCAACCAGCGCGCGGCTAGCATCTAGGGCATTATCCCAATCCCCTAGGGTTTCCTCTTCATCCACCAGCCATGAGGTGGGTCTCCTCGTAGCCATCCCTAAGTCGCCGGTCCGACGGAGATTGCTTCAATCACGTCCTCTCAGAATCTTAGGAATCTTAGGGCCCAGTTTGATATCCCCAACAATATTCGTCTTTCCGTTCTCCTCCCTAAAGATAGGGTCACTCTCAGCAACCGGGAAGGTCGCGCTGTACGAAGAGTTTTTCAAATGTGGCCTTCGACTGCCTTTGCATCCTTCTTTGTAAATTTGTTAAATAGATACCATCTCATCCTTGCGCAGCTTACCCCTAACTCCATCCGCATCGTCTTTTCATTTTTAGTGCTTTATCATTTCCATGGGGCTCCCGCCCGGACTCTCCCTATTTAGGGCTTTGTATAGGATTTAGAATCCCATAAGGGATGGGTGGTGGAGTTTTGCGTCTAGGCCCAGGAGAGTCCTAGGGCTCAACCTCCCTTCCAAAATCAAGGGGTGGAAGTCGCGGTTTTTTTATGCTCATCTAAGGGGGTGGATGTGAATTGGGGTGTTCCTGATACCAGCTCTAATCAGAACTCGACTATCGAAGAGAGAGATCAGGGGTTGTTTAATATTTGGTGTCCACCATCGTGCCCCTTAGTAAGGAACTGTTGGAGGATAACCTTCAGGGGATTGCGTCTATGCCGGTGTCGCTGCCTACAGCGCCCGGTGAGCTTCAAAGAGTTTCATTTTTGTCATTAATTTCCTTTTTTTTTGGGGTATTTCGTATTCGAGTACGTGTATGAGAATGGATTTTAGCGCGTACCTTTACTTACATGTGGCATCTCTAGGCACTTTTTTGATTAACTTTGGATTCTCGATTTTGCAGCAATGAAGTTCTCTCAGGATGCGATAATATCAAGCCTTCGGAAGAGGAAAGGAATGCCCGTGGCGCGACTAGGGCCGGGCCGAAAAGGCCTTGTCAAAGGGAGCCAGGACACTCGACCCAGCCTCCACAATTCTCCCTGAGGCGATATTAGTGGAGGAGGATGAGGGAGAGGAGAACCCCCCCCGGGATACCTATTAGGGTCTCCTATGGAGGGCCCATCGGGGGCCGCCTCCCCTCCCGCCAGAGATATTAGGGAGCCTTTCGGGAGAAAAGGGTTGGCCGAGACCTGCCCGCCAGACCCGCAGTCACCAGAAGGAGCAGATGTTTCCGCTCCCCCGGACTCTCGAAGGATCTGCCTCAATCCTCAGAGATGCCCAGTCAGGGCATGGCGTATAAGCCGTTTATCAGAACGGTTCTAAACTCTCGGTTTTGCCCCAGTTTCAAGCCAAAATGAGGGGCTTGCCCCTGGAGGAATCCTTCGATACGATGTTTACAGCGCGCTCCAAGTAAAAATCATGGTCTCCCTCCTTTCTTTCCTTCCCGATTTCTCTTCTTCTCGATTACAGAATTCCTGCACTCATCAACTGTTTTCAATATAGATGTCCAACGGCTTTTCGTACTCCGCAAGGATCTAGTCAACGCCAAGTCCAACAACGAGGGCCTGAAGAAAGAATTATCGAAAGTAAAGGCCCAAGAATTGAAGGCGTCAACCTTCAGGCCGTTCGGGAGGACAACCGCGCGTGGCGGGAGAGGGCCGAGAGGGAGCTGCAGACCCTGGACACGAAACTGTCTAAAACAGGGCAAAGCTGTTACCGCTGAGAAAAAATTGAAGGAAGCCATTCTCAAATTAGAATACACCAAAAACGGGCTGACAACGCAGACGGCGGCCCTTGATGCTGCAGAGAAGCTGGCCCTGGCCGAGAGGAAACGAAGGAAGCCCTGGATAAGATGGCTATAACGAGACAAAGGCTCAAGAAAGGGTGGCCGCGGCTGAGGCTCGGGTTCGGGAGGCCATCGAGGAATACAAAAGTTCCCCCAATTTCGCCTTAGAATTTGAGGCTGTTATGGACGCCTTTGTCCAAGGCTTCGAGAGGTGTAAAAGAAGATTGTCCGGCATTTCAAACTAGAAGACCTCGATCGTTTCAGCCTGCAGACGATGAAGAAAATTCTGATACTGAGGTTGAGGAAACCATCGATGAAGCAGTGATAGCGAGGAATCTACCGCCCAAGCGACTGCAGTTGAAGAGTCGAATACTGAGCTGACCACAATGGGTAAGCGTTCCAAGAATCAATAGGAACACGGCTATGTTGGACTGTATCTCTTCTCATGCTTCCTCTCTTCTTCTTCTCTTTTTTTTTTTATTGTTATTATTTTTTTTTAACTGTATCCTCGACGGACTCTTTTTGGTAAGCCGATCAATGCCAGCTTGTAGGGATGTTTTGAAGTTTTGTAACAGCTCGACTTTTAAATGAATGAGTGTCAATTCTTCATTCCTGTTTGTTTGTTATTGCAGTCGATTGTCTTATGATATTTAACCATCATACATATAGGAAGTAAAGGGACTCATCTCCCCCTTCGGCCCTTCGAGGCTTAATTCATAGATCGACGTTAGGTCGTCCCTAGGATCGTGGAGCCACGAGTTCTTTTCCAAGAACTATCTCGGGGGTAGTCGGATACCAGCCCGAGAGTTCGACTCGAGGCCGCCTAGGCCTTGGACTTGAACCTCCTCAGGGGTGTGCAATACCGGCCTGAGGGTGTCCGTATGACCGTGGGGCTGTCGAGTTCCTTTTAAAGAATCATCTCGGGGGCAGTCGGATACCAGCCCAAGAGTTCGACTTGCGGCCGCCTATGCCTTGGACTTGAACCTCCTCAGGGGTGTGCAATACCGGCCCGGGGGTGTCCTTAGGACCGTGGGGCCGTCGAGTTCCTTTTAAGAATCGTCTCAGGGGTAGTCGGATACCAGCCCGAGAGTTCGACTCGCGGCCGCCTAGGCCTTGGACTTGAACCTCCTCAGGGGTGTGCAATACCGGCCTGGGGGTGTCTGTAGGACCGTGGGGCCGTCGAGTTCCTTTTAAAGAATCGTCTCGGAGGCAGTCGGATACCAGCCCGAGAGTTCGACTCGCGGCGCCTAGGCCTTGGACTTGAACCTCCTCAGGGGTGTGCAATATCGGCCCGGGGTGTCCTTAGGACCGTGGGGCCATCGAGTTCCTTTTAAAGAATCGTCTCGGGGGCAGTCGTATATCAGCCTGAGAGTTCGACTCACGGCCGCCTAGGCCTTGGACTTGAACCTCCTCAGGGGTGTGCAGTACCAGCCCGGGGGTGTCCTTAGGACCGTGGGGCCGTCGAGTTCCTTTTAAAGAATCATCTCGGGGGTAGTCGGATACCAGCCTGAGAGAGTTCGACTCGCGGCGCCTAGGCCTTGGACTTGAACCTCCTCAGGGGTGTGCAATACCGGCCCAGGGGTGTCCGTTAGGACCGTGGGGCCATCAAGTTCCTTTTAAAGAATCGTCTCGGGGGCAGTCGGATACTAGCCCGAGAGTTTGACTCGCGGCCGCCTAGGCCTTGGACTTGAACCTCCTCAGGGTGTGCAATACCGGCCCGGGGGTGTCTTAGGGCCGTGGGGCCGTCTAGTTCCTTTTGAAGAACTATCTACAAGAAATCTTTGAAAGTGTATGTTTATTGACTCCTTAGGTAAATACACCTATTACATTATGATGGTATTGCCGGAGATTGCCCGCGTTCCATGTTCGAGGGATCGGTTGTCCACTTAAGTCTTCGAGTCGGTATGCTCCACGATGAAGGACTTCTGCGACTCGGTAGGGCCCTTCCCAGTTCGGGGACAACTTGCCCCCTTCCGCTGGTTTAGATATTTTAGCTCTTCTAAGGACCAAGTCTCCATGGCGGAAGCTTTTCGGACGGACGCGAGCATTATAATATCTTGACTCGTTGTTGGTAGGCCGCCATCCTGACTTGAGCTCGGTCCCTTACTTCATCAATGAGATCGAGACTGGCTCTTAAATTAGAGAGATTGTCAGCTTCATCATATCGACTCCACCCGAATACTAGGTAGGCCAATCTCGACCGGGATAACAGCTTCGGAGCCGAAAACAGGTTGAAAGGCGTTTCTCCTATTGGCGTCCTGGGAGTCGTGTGGTAGGCCCAGAGCACGCTCGGGAGTTCTTCCACCCATCTTCCCTAGATGTGTCCAGCCTGTTTCTCAGCCCTCGTAGTATCATACGATTCGTGACCTCGGCTTCTCCATTGACTGCGGATGGCCGACAGAGGCGAATCGATGAGTGATGCCGAAATCAGCAACAGAAGGCTTTAAAGGCAGTGTTATCGAACTGCCGGCCGTTGTCAGTGACAAGAGTATGAGGTATACCAAATCGACAGACGATAGATTTTCAGAGAAAAGCTTTGACTTTAGCTTCAGTGATCCGGGCGAGCGCCTCAACCTCAACCCACTTAGTGAAATAATCAATAGCCACAAGCAGGAATTTCGCTGCCCTGACGCCGGTGGGAAAGGGACCGAGGATGTCCATGCCCCATTGGGCAAAAGGGCCATGGGGCGAAGAGAGGACTCAACAGGGAAGCCGGCTGCCGCTGAATACAAGCGTACCGCTAACATTGGTCACATCTCTTCACTAGCTAGTAGCATCCTCCTGCATGGTTAGCCAATAATATCCTTGTCGGAGAGCTTTACGTGCCTAGAGATATGCCCCCCGAATGATTTTCGCATATGCCTTCATGAATTTCCCTAAGAATATAATCCACGTCTGTTGGGCCGACGCATTTGAGAAAAGGCTAGGAAAAGGATTCTTGTAGAGTTGGTCGTCCAGCAATATAAATTTGGAGGCTCTCCGTTTAAGCAGCTTAGCTTCTCCATGATCGGCCGGGAGGATGCCGTCTTTCAAGTATTGGATATAGGCATCCATCCATGTTTCCTCCTGTGTAACTGGTAGAACTTCTTCCATGACTTCGATACTAGGTATCTCCAGGTACTCAATATAAGTTTTGCCCATGGCATTATCCGCTGATGTGGCAAGTCGGGCCAATATATCAGCTCTGGCATTCTCCCCTCTAGGGATAACTGATGGTGAAGCGATCTAGTAAGGGGAATTAACAGATTCACCTTGCTTAGATACCGAACATAATAGGATCTCGGGCCTCGTACTCCCCGGCACTTGGGCAGAATGAGTTGTGAGTCAGTAAAGCTCGGAGACGCTTGATCCCCAGCCCATGTGCCAGTTTAATTCCAGCTAACAAGGCTTCATACTCAGCTTGATTGTTAGTGGCTTCAAAGAGGAAATGGAGAGCATACTCCAACACCACGCCCTCCGGGCTGGCAAGGATAAGGCCAGCTCCACTTCCCTGGGAGTTAGAGGCCCCATCGACGTGGAGGATCCTGCCCATCATCTCCTCGCCGACATCTGAAGGAATTTGGGGGGAATCTTCTTGATGTTTCTCAGACCAAGTATACTCCACCAAGAAATCGGCTAAGACTTGGGATTTCAGTGCGGCTCCGGGGTTGGAAGGATAAGTCAAACTCCCTAACTTGATGGCCCACTTAGCCAATCGGTCGGATGTGTCAGGACGGGACAAAATGGTTCTGAGGGGCTGGTCGGTGAGTAC
>UESW01001556.1:123245-136159 GCA_900491605.1 Calamus simplicifolius | reverse complement strand
GAAATATACTTATTTACTCCAAAATTTCTTCTCTTTACATTTATCAAAAGGCCAACACACCCATATTTCAAGAAAACTTTCTGACTTTCATTTTTAACTGAAAATGTCATAGATTACAAGGTTTTCAGGATGTTACATAACCAAAGCAAAAATAACCTTCTCCGTTTGGAATACCTTTCTTCCGCGCCATGGAGTACTTTGCAGTATAATATACAGGTTTCTGAATGGCATGATCGTCGATGCGCACCAAAACGGAGCTGACGCCTCTGAGGAAGTCGCAAGATAAAGGAAGAGCTTTTCTCCTTCCTCAGGTTTAGACAATAGGGGCGGCGTGGATAAGAATTCCTTAAGCTCATCAAAAGCTCGCTGACAATCCACCGTCCATTCAAAACCGTCTGCTGCGTAAAACTTTGAAAAAGGCAGACACTTCTCCGCGATCTTGACAAAAATCGGCTCAGCGCTGCTATCCTTCCGGTAAGCTGCTGTACCTCCTTCTTACAGGCTGGTGGCCTCATATCAAGAATGGCCTGAATCTTCTCCGGGTTTGCCTCAATTTCCCCCGGGTCACCAGAAAACCCAAGAATTTCCCTGCGGTAACTCCAAACGCACATTTGCGCGGGTTAAGCTTGATTCTATGGAGTCGGAGGTTATGAAAGTTTCCTCCAGATCAGTGATATGGTTGGCAGCACAAATGCTCTTCGTCAGCATATCGTCCACATACACTTCCATATTACGGCCGAGCTGACCTTTGAAAACTTTATTCATCAGCCTTTGGTAGGTGGCTCCAGCGTTCTTTAATCCAAAGGGCATTACTTTGTAACAATAAATGCCCTTCTCAGTAACAAAAGAGGTATTCTTCATCCGAGGGGTTCATGTTTATCTGATATACCCCAAAAGGCATCCATGAAACTAAGAAGTTCGTAGCCGGAAGTAGAATCCACCAACTGGTCGATCCGTGGCAATGGAAAACTATCTTTAGGACAGGCTTTGTTAAGATCAGTATAGTCAATGCAGATTCTCCATCCTCCACTGGTCTTCCGGACCATGACCACATTAGCTAGCCAGTCAGGGTATTGTGCCTCTCGAATATGGCCGGCCATAAGCAATTTATCCACTTCTTCATCTATAGTTCTCTGCCGCTCAGGAGCAAAACTCCTTTTTTTTGACGGACCGGGCGGCATTCTGGGTTGATATTAAGCCGATGAGTGATCACCTCCGGGGGAATCCCAACCATGTCTGCACCTTCCAAGCAAAGATATATGCATTCGCCTGCAAGAAGGTTAGGAGCTGACTCCGGGCTTCAGGAGAGAGGAGTTCGCCGATTTGCACAATCTTGCCTGGGTTGCCCCTAGGGGCAAGACACCAAACGCTCCGCCGATTCCCCCTCCACTCGGTCTCCCTGGGTCGAATGACTCGGCAGCCGGGGGAACCGCAATCGTCTGAGGACTGTGAGCTAGATGATACAGGGTCTGACTGAGTCTACCTCCCCACGCATCTCGCCAATTCCTTGGTTGGTAGGGAATTGCACCAGTAGACGTTTAGTGGATATAACCGCATCTAGCATATTTAATCCTGGACGACCAAGAATGGCATTGTATGTTAGGGCACCCGGGCTACCAAGAAGTCCAGCATCACCGTGCTCTGATGCAGCGGTGACCCTGCCGTAGCAGGTAGGTAATTTCGCCCTCCACCTGTATGGAATCTCCTGTGAAGCCAACCAGACGAGCAGCCACAGGTCGAGAGAGTCAAGAGATAAACCCATTTGAAGAAATGCATCATAAGTAAGCACGTTGGCGGAGCTCCCGCTATCTATTAGAATCCTTCTTACAGGATGCTTAGCGACCGTCATAGAGACGATGACGCTATCATCTTTTACAATACTTCCGCCAGTTATATCTCCTCTAGAAGGGATTACATTTTCTAACTCTCCCTCCTCTCGGCCTCTTATGAAGTGATGCTCCTCCACGGGCAATCATTCCCACCATTCGCTCCGTAGGGGCATTATCGATGTTGGCCTGAGGCGGAGGATGGCCCATCAAAGCTGGTACAGGCAGAGTCTCCTTCTTCTGGATGTACTGCCCCCGATATCCCCTTTGTACAAGCTCTTCAATGGCCTACTTCAGATTGCGGCATTCCTCAGTGTCGTGGCCGTAATCTCTATGGAAATGGCAGTAGCGACTTCTATCACGTACAACACCTTTCTTCAAGGGAGGCGGATGTCGCAGATAAGGCTCATTTTCAATCTCCATGAGGATATGGGCCCGAGGTGCAAGGAGAGGTGTAAGATGATCTTCTTTGGGGGCCAGGCTCTTGCGGCGGTCAGCTGGTCGGCGCGAGGGTTCAGACTTCTTGGGAGAGGGCCCGCTTGACTCCGAGCGAGCTGGCCTCTTTCCAGTCCTTCCTTCGACGCCCCTTCTCGATGAATCGGCCTCGTCGGTGCGGATGTACTTCTGCGCACGACTCAAGAGGTCAGCATAAGAGCAGTGAGGCCTTTTGTCCAAAGAGTAGGTGAAACGGGAGGGATGGAGCCCCTGCTTCAAAGCCAGAGTAGCCACAGCATCGTCGAGGTGATAGACTTCTAGAGCCGCCACCTTGAATCGGGTTATAAAGTCTTTCAGAGATTCTCCATCTTGTTGCTGCACAGAGAACAAGCTGTCTGCCACTCGGGGAATCTTCCGACAAGCGTCAAATGAGCTAGGAAAGATCTTTCCAGTTGTCGGAAGGAGTCAACGCTGCGCGCAGGCAGACGAGAATACCAGGCACGAGCATCCTTTCGGAGTGTAGCTGGAAAAGCTATACATAAGAGGGCATCAGTCGCCCCTTGAACCTGCATAATAGCCTTATAACTTTCCAGATGATCCAGAGGGTCGGTGGTGCCATCATAAGGGTCAAGTTGAGGGAAACGGAACCTCCCAGGAATAGGTTCCTCCATAATTCGCCGAGTAAGAGGAGGACGGGTGTCGTAATCCGACCCCGGCTGATTGTTAATTCTTTGGCTAAGTTCTTCCAATCTCGGGTCTTGTTCATCGAGACGCCTCTCCATCTGATCAACCATCTTTCCTCCAGCTGGCTCAGGGGAAGAAGATGAAGACCAGCGACACCACTGGCGGTGCTTCATTTGTGGCTCCTTACCCCATCGCCGCCTGGCAGGTGGACTATCCGAGGAACGGGTAAGGGAGCGCGATCCACCCCGGGAGCTTGAGAATGAAACGCCGCCGAGGCGTAGGGGTGGAGAGGCCTTGTAGGAGGGGATCTTCCCCGGGTAGACTGCCGGCTAACAGGGGTGGCCGATCTAGAATGTAAAGGTGTCTCGAACCGCCATCTGGCCCCTCTAGAATGTTGCTCCTGCAATTGCTGGACCATACCAACAAGGGTTTGAACTTGCTGTGTGAGGGTGGCCAACTGGTCTTGGGGAGTAGCTGATACCGGTGGTGGTAAGGAAGCAGCTGGAGGGCTTGGCCGGACCAGCTCGGTTAGGTCAGGCGTTCCCTCAATCCGATCAGGAGATGAGAGATACCCCCCAGATCCCTGGGAAAGGTCTTCCTTCGGAGATCTAGTCTTCATGTTGGGAAGATCAGAGCTATCTGAAGGAGTCGAAGGTTCGCCCCCTACCTGGCGCGCCAATCTGTTGATGCTTGGATCACCAGAAAGATAGAAAAATTTTCTTTGTGCAAGATCTCCGGCTGAAGGAAGAATGAAAAAATCTCCCTTCCTCCCTGAATTCCAGCCCCTTTTATACTCCTTGAATTTTCGAAGAAAAAATCGCTCCCTGGCTTTCGTCATCATGCCGTCAGCTTCAAGTCATATTTCCCTTTTTTCTTTTTTCTTATCGAATGAGATTAATGTGTAAGATTAGTGTATAAGATTAGTGGCAGCCACAGCGAGGGCTTGCCACGTGATGATTTACTGTTAATCAACACCAGAGGCATTAAGGAACTTGCCTTGGAAGTCAAGGATCATCATGATGGGTTTTGATCTTCCCAAGGGAATGTCAGAGTTAGTGGAAAGTTATCTGGCTCTAAAACAGGTACTCAGTATCTCCTTTATTTGAGCTTTTCGATGAATGGTGACGTTCTGCATTTGTCTTATCCAAGCCATTTAAAGCGCTATGATGTTTGATAATTCTTGGGCTCTATTCCAGACACGACAGCTTGTAGCGTTAAGTGCTCCTGATATTGAAATAGTTTTGAGAGGTCGGGGCATATAGCCCAAAGCAGGGGGCCGTCCAGGACCGAGAGGCCGCTTAGGACCTGGGGGGCCACCCTTGACCAGGGGGCCGCCCAGGACCTAGGGGCCACACTTGACCGAAAGGCCGCCCAGAACTCGGGGATTGCCCAGAGCTTGGGGACTGCCTAGAGTTCGGGGACCGCCCAGGACTTGGGGGCCGCCTAAGACCGAGAGGCCGCCCAGACCCTGGAGGCCGCCCAGAACTCGGGGACCGCCCAGAGTTCGGGAGCCGCCCAGAACCGGAAGGCCGCCCAGACCCTGAAGGCCGCCCAGAACTCGGGGACCACCCAGAGCTTGGGGGGCCATCCAGGACTTGGGGGCCACCCAGGACTTGGAGGGCCGCCCAGGACCGGGAGGCCGCCCAGACCCTGGGGGCCACCCAGAACTCGGGGACCGCCCAGAGCTTGGGGCCGTCCAGGACTTGGGGGCCACCCAGGACTTGGAGGGCCGCCCAGGATCGGAAGGCCGACCAGACCCTGGAGGCCGCCCAGAACTTGGAGGGCCGCCCAGGACCCGAGGACCGCCCAGGACCTGGGGACCGCCCAGGACCGGGAGGCTGCCCAGATCCTGAGGGCCGCCCAGAACTCGGGGACCGCGCAGACCCTGGAGGCCGTCCATGATTTGGGGGCCGCCCAGGACCTGGGGACCGCCCAGGATCGGGGGGCCGCCCAGACCCTGGAAGCCGCCCGAAACTTGGGGGGCCGCCCAGGACCTGGGGACCGCCCAGGACCGGGAGGCCGCCTAGACCCTGGAGGCCGCTCTTGACCAGGACCCTGTACCAAGGGTTCCAACCTATTCCTCACGGATCGATCGTGTCTCGACCCGTATTTTGTTTCTTGACCATATCACCTGACAAGAAGAAAGATTTGAGGAAATTTGTTCAAGGATCTGTCCGTTCTCCCCAAATTCTTGCCTTGGAAGCAGAATTTCTGCAAGAAAATATATAGAACATTGAATCGGCAAGATTGACTACAGTAGTGGAGAGAGCATAATCAGATGAGAACCACACTTTTATGAAATATCAATCTAATCGGCTTGCTTTCTATCTGTTTTCAGGATTTTGGGGCTTCCTCTCGGATGTATTGATAGCTTATAGTTTCTTTCTCAGTAGACAAATTGAATACCCTCTGTTTTAAGATTAGCGAAAATGAGTGATGGTAAATGGATGTCTTGAAAGGTGAATTAAGTCAGATAAGAACTTCACTAAGTTGATCCACTTTCTCATGTTGCTACATATGTGCTTACTAGATAATTGAAGAAGGTTGAATCTGTTGGCCTAATCAAAGGAATTGAAGAATCCTGCCAATTTAATGAGCCTTTACTTTGCTAATGATTTCCATCCATTATGCACCGTAAAAAGGAAGAGCCTTATTGCATATCTACTTTCAAGATTACCTTCCACAAAAGCTTAGTGGTCCATTTCAATATTGATAAACAGGTTGCCCAGCCTTTGTCGTGATGCTCAATTGCAAGAAAGAAAAATTTTCATTTAAATATCTTGACTTATTACTTTGATTAGTAGCCACTTATAAAGAAGAATAAAAAAAAGATTTATAGCTTAAAAAGATAGATCGCTCTCTATTAATGGAGGAAGAATGTATTTAATTAATTTATTCTTATGTGCTTTTGTCATACTTTATATTGGTGTTTAAATTTTTTTTGAATGATTAATAGATTTAATAAATTAAGAAGAGCTTTTTTTTTAGAAAGAAAAAAGTCATTCAATGAGTTTCACTATCTAATAAATTGGGATACTGTTTGCAAGAATAAGAAAGAAAAGAGACTTAACATTAGAAGCATCAAGTACTTGAATTTGGCTTTATTGGCGAAATGGGCTTGAAATTTCTTAATTAATTTAGGAGAATAAGAAAGAAAAGAATAAGAAAGAAAAGAGACTTAACATTAGAAGCATCAAGTACTTGAATTTGGCTTTATTGGCGAAATGGGTTTGAAATTTCTTAATTAATTTAGGAGAATAAGAAAGAAAAGAATAAGAAAGAAAAGAGACTTAACATTAGAAGCATCAAGAACTTGAATTTGGCTTTAGTGGCGAAATGGGCTTGAAATTTCTTAATTAATTTAGGAGAAGATAGTAGTCCTTAGCTAAAATTAATATCCAGAGCCTACTGCTCGATGTTTCATTTTCCTTTCCAGGAAAGAAAGAGACTGAAAAGTATCTCCAATACAGAAGGTTGTCCGTAAAGATCTGCTTTCTAAAATTATATGTTCTTTAAACTTAAAAATAGAGAGAGAATTAGATTTGGGAAAGATAGTTGAATAGTTCCTATTCCTTTAGTATTTTTTTAATGTTTTGTATGGACGAGGGACTATAAAACTCAAATCTATATTCTTTGTTTTGGAGCTACACAAGGCAACAATGGAGGATTCAGCTATTCAAACCTCTCTCATTTTTAGAGTATTCTCAATTCCAGCAACTTTAGAGCTCTTTTCCTTCAATCATCATCATAAGAACATATTCTAGTATGGAAGCCTTGCAGTGAGGGCAGATATAGTATAGGTTCTTTCTATAGATTTATTATTCATCGAGGAATTAATTATCCTTTCTATAGTTTTGTCTGAAAAGGTTATATCCCAGCAAAAGTTAAAATATTCCTTGGATTGGTGTTTTACAACAAATTGCATATAGATGATAGTTTATATAAAAAAGGATGGCTAGTAAACTTTGTGTGTATACTTTGCAAGGGTAGTCAAGAGTTTATAAATCATCTATTTACCAAATGTGCATTCTCAAAATTTATTCTAGAATTTTTGGCCAACGTGATTGAATTGAACAAATTATTTTTCAATGTGTCTAAGCTCTAGTTAAAAAGAAAGCATTTGCTTCGTAAAGGAAAAACTAAGATCAATTGAGTATGTCTTTCATATCGCACATATAGAATGAAAAGAACTTTTTTTTTTTTTTCAAAAAAGACTCCTCCCATCAGGAGTCCTCCACAAGATTATAACTGGATTCATTTTATGGAGCGATCTCTGTTCAAAAAGTGGTTGAATTCTCATAAAAGATTTTATAAAATTCTTTTTTTTTATTGCGTTCTCGTATTACATCTAAATTTTGATGAGTTAAATAAAATTTAACCATGGGGAAGAGTCCCTCCCTCTCATGATTTTTTTTTTTTTTTTTTTGAATGAAAAGCCATTCTGCTTGCAAGAGTCAAGGAAACTCCCCTAGCCAGGATGACAAAGAGGTCACAAGTACAACTGACTAATTGATGCCAATTTCGATTCCTTCTAAGCTAAATCTATCTCTTTCTTTACCGAAGTAATCTTTATGTTGACATGCTATAGTGTATCAATCCTTTGAACAACTTGGTTTGGTTTGTGTCACGCCCCAGACCCAAATATTGGGCTAGAGTGACAACCCGCCGCGTGCCGGGCACGCAAGGCGTCTTAAAAATCTTGATACGATTCAAATGGGCAATAAATATGAAAACCAACCATAATACAAATGATAGTTATAAGTTTTGGGTTTCAAACCCTACACCAAGTCATGCTAATAAAGTTGGGCTACAACAAGCCCTACACACAACATAATAGGATTACACCAATGCAATGGTTCTTATTTTATTTATTAGAAGCTCCATCAACTCCGAATATCCATCATCAACCCTGAGGCTCTGAAAAACATTGTGAAGGTTTAATGAGTTTACACTCAATAAGTAAGCCTATTATACAATCATATCATACTTGAATTATATTTAACATGCTATCAACATATGCATTTTGTCAACTTAACATAAATTGAACATTCGATAAGCATCAGGATATGCATTCTAGCAAACTCACTGTTTATGTAATTATAGATTTCCTATGTGTCCCACGGCCCTGCAATACCTCAATCAGAACACATCCTCCAGATGTGTGGCCATATAAAATCAACAGAACACATTGTACGATGTGTGGGGTCATACCATAACAGAACACACTCTACGATGTATGTGGCCATGAAATCAAACAGACACCATACCATAACAGAACACACTCTATGGATGTCTACAATGTGTGGGGCCACATATAAAATCAACAGAACACATTGTACGATGTGTGGGGCCATACCATAACAGAACACACTCTACGATGTATGTGGCCATGAAAATCAAACATAACACATTGTAGACATGTGGGGCCATACCATAACAGAACACACTCTAGTGTGTGTGGCCATATCATAACAGAACACGTCTACAATGTGTGGGGCCATATCATAACAGAATACATCTCCAGTGTGTGTGGCCAAATCATAACAGAACACAGCTACAATGTGTGGGGCCATAGTAAAGGAGAACCGCGGCGACCATATAAATCTATTTAACATTTTCATCACAATTACATCATGCATCTGTATCTCACATTACCTCACAGTGGTTTGCATAGTACTAGGAAATGCATATAGTCACCTCAATATAAACATATCGTACAGGCAATCACATTTCTGGCATATACATCATAAATCATTTCTTACAATATTACCAATCACTATAATCATATAATTGTTCATTTGTAATCCACAGTTCCATGCTACATAGACAATTCAGATAATTTCTATTTTTTCTTATTTATAAAAATGCATGCAAACTGTATATACTCAATTTATAATTAAATAATTATTAAATTTGCATAATAGTCTTACTTACCTCCTACGCAAAATCCAAATGATGCACCAACTAATCAGATGTCTGGGCACCTACAGGATCAATGTACATAATTAATTCACTGAAATCTAATTAATAAAATGACCCTTAAGACCCTACCCAGACTAGTTCACGGGCCCAACTTTGGGCTCGAATATCTCCCACTATACACACCCAATTGGGGAAGTAAAAATACCCCAAGAAACTAGAATTAACCCAGATTCTAGCCATATAATTTTTTGCTAATCTCGGCCCGTTACGGGCCCAAAAACTAGCCCCAAAACTGCTCGCTGCACGGCCCAAAGGCCCAGACCAGGCCGGCCCAGCCGGCCCATGGCCAAATCTCTAACCCCCACTCCCCTGTTTCGCCCGAAACAGGGGACAGCCTCCGGCCGGCGGCAGGGCCGCCGCCGGCCTAATTCCGTCCGCCCGGCCACCGGAGGCCGGGCCGGAGCCGGCCGCCGCCGCGGCCGGCCTCCTTCCCCCTCCTCTCAATTTCTCTCTTTCTCTCTTCCGGCTCCCGCTTGAAATTTACCGCGCCGGCGTCGATTCCGGCCAAATTGGGGCCGGTCCGCCGCCGTTGGCCTGACCAGAGCCGCCTGCCGCTGCGGACGGCCTCCCCCTCTCTCTCTCTCCTTAATTTTCTCTCTCCCTCTCTTTCTCTCTTTTCTCTCGCACTGTGCGCACGGTGCCGGCGGCTCGGCCGGCCACCAGGTAGGCCGGACCTCCACCGGACGCACGCCCGGCGCCGGTGGAGGTCACCGGCTAATCCTTAGGCCCGGCCAGGCGATGGGCACGCCGCCGGGCCCGAACCAAGGATCGACACAGTGAACCATGCCGATCCTGCACTCTCGCTCTCTCTGGCTCTCTCTCTCTCTGTGTGGCAGGGGAACGTACCTGAGGATGAAGCGTGCCAGATGAAGGAAGGAGTCCTCCTCCTTCATATTTAATCACCTGTGCAACGCCTCGGATCAGGAGTTTCCCGAAGACTAAATGCTTCACCTGGAGCGAAGCGTCAGCCCGGGAAAACCAACAGACTGGAGCCTGGTTCATCTGGACTGGGTTACTACATCCTCCCCTCCTTATAAAAATTTCGGCCTCGAAATTGGTATACTATAAATCTCAAAAGTCAACAATCTAAGATAGATAATTACCTTCAAATAATTGTGGATACTTTGATTTCATCTCTTCCTAGTTCCCAAGTAGCCTCCCTCTCAGAATGATTACTCCGCTAGACTTTGACATGAGGAATACTACACCATCTCAGAACTTAATCCTTGCGGTCCACAATGTGCACAAGATGATCTTCATAGGTCAATTCCTTTCTTAAGCTAAATTGGTTCAAGTTCTAACACATAACGGGGGTTGAAATACACCTCCTCAGTCATAAAGATATGAAACACATTGAACACCCAAAGAGTAATGAAGACAGTGCTAAGCTATAAGCCACCTCCTTTATTTTGATCAAAATCTCAAATGGCCCAATATATTGTGGCTCAAATCACCTCTAACACAAATCTCATCATATCATTGATTAGTAAAACTTCCAATGATCTTCAACCTGAAATTTCAAATCTTTCTTTTTGACATCAACATAACTTTTCTATTGACTCAGAGCTACATGAAGCTGCTTTAATTAACGATACTTTTCATAGTTGCTACACCAGCTCAGTCCAAAATTGTCTCTCTCTCACCTCATCTCAATATGAAGGGAATCTACACCTTATATCATAGACAATTGAAATGAACATTTGAATGTTGGCTTGGTAATCATTAAAATAAGCAATTTCACTAAGGGTAAGAAGCTATACCAAGCACTTTCTAAATCCATCACACAGGCTCGCAGTATATCATCAAAATCTAATTGGTTCATGCAGATTGTCCATCTATTTGAGGGTGGAAGGCTGGACAGAAATTCAGCTTAATCACAAAGCTTTATGAAGACATCATCGAATTAGGAGAGTGAGACAAATGGGTTCAGACTCAATTTACGCAGTTTACCATTAAACCAAAAAAAAATATTAACATTTAACCCACTAAAATTTCATCCTCGAAATTAAATGTCCACAAATTTTGTACCATTATAGATACTCACTAGCAACTTTTATTTCATTCCTAGGTACCCAAATGACATATCCAACATCAAAATTAATTTGATCTTTCTACCAAATAAAATTGAATTCCTTAAGAAGTATTTCTTTCCTGTCATCTTTTTTTTTTTTAATACCTTAACTTCTCACAACACAATCATCATAAATATCATAGAGTCCATCACATGTATTATGTCATCCATTCTTAAGGTTAATAACCTATATCAATTACTGTTAATTCCTCGATAAGACAGTTCCAAGTTCTTTTGAATTAAATATAAGATAGTTTCCTTCCAATGCTCTCTCAACTCATAAATAGTTGAATGTGCCATTAATCATTACGACACTTATTTTAATCATCATAACATACTTGGTTTCACTCTTGAATACTTCAAGCTAACATCAATGAACATTATGCAATTATTTAGGATATCTTTCATAATTATCATAATCAACTAATTTAATTTCTTTGAATAATATTGCCATCATTAATCACTGGTATAATTAATTTATCTCCTTCATATTTATCAATAATACCACCATAACCAATCAATTTCTCTTGAATAGGTCAGTATATCCTCAATAAATAATGCAATTTAAATGATTCAAATTCTTGAATCGATTATTTCATTACCAATGATTATCCAAATCATCTATAGATTATGCAATGTCTCATGCCATAACATGACCAACTAATTTAAACCCTTCAAATATCTCAAAGTGACTTCACTAATCTAGCTCAGATGGATACAAGACTTATAAGGTCAATAAAGATTGAAAATGCACTTACCATCCGAAAGACATAATTGAAAATTATAGTAATCTCTCTATGACTTGAAAGTGATAATAGATGTACCCTTAACCATAATCCATAACTGATAATAATCAAAAATAAAATCATCTCCCTCCTATTTTCTTAACAATAATTATGCCACTTATGGATGATTGATAATTTATCCATCCTGGAGAAAGATATCTACTTAGGAACTATGAAGAAAGGTACAATAAGTATGCATAATAAATTAATGAATATATATCTTGATTTAGAAATCTATTAACAGATGAAAATCCCCATGAAATTCTTTATCAGTGGAGTTTATCTTATTCTCATTATTGCTAAAATCTTTCACTTTCTACCATCAAAATATTTGATCATTTATAGCCAAAATCAGTTCTAAAGATTAATAGAGTCTACTGCTCTCAAAAACTTAAACAGTAATTGTCTCAGAATTTAAAATTTTATAATCTTCCTAAATGATCCATCATGATATAATATGCAGTCAACTATTTCATTAGCATCAATATCAACCATCTCCATATCTAGCAAATTAACAATCAGTTTTGAACATGCAATATCCATAATAAAAGTTTTCTTAGTAAAATTCACTATATATACTTATCCATCCAGACTCAAATTCAGAAAGTACTCAATTGTGATTGATCAAAAACATGTAATTAACTATTTCATTCCCAAAATATCATCAATATTAATCATCCCTATAACCAGCAGATTAGCTCATAATCTTAAACTTATAATATCAACAATGTAAGTTTCACAAATAAAAATTCATTATATACATCCACATTCAAATTTAGATTTACTAACTCCAAATCCACATATCAACTCAATTGCAATATGGACATAATGATGTTATCTTAGTCATATTAGTCATCAATTGCAATTTTTAACTATTATATCATATTCCATATATTCATCTATCTTTTATTGCATATCCAATTAAAGTTTCATCTACCCATATTATTTAAAGATCTGAAACTGCTACGAGCCATTTCCAACAAGTTTGATGGAGCTAAAACCTCTAGAAGCCCCTAGGCCTCCCCATGGTCAAGGCTACCAGCCAGGGAGCCCACATAATATCATTGGCTTGCGATGGTTCATTCTTAATTCCTATCAAATTTGTAATTCAATTAATATCTTGATAAACTT
>UESW01001556.1:93410-119967 GCA_900491605.1 Calamus simplicifolius | reverse complement strand
CCCAAGTAACTGGGAACAATCCTCAGAAGCCTTCAATTGCTCAAAATCTTCTTCGACGTTATGCATGTAAGGGAAATCCTTTGCAAGCTCTCCCACCTCCTCCACAAGTTTGTGTCTATGTACACATGATTTGAGCTCATCCCGCTTTCGATCCAGAGGCTTACGTCCTGACTCCTCTTTCATAGCTTTTCGCCCTTGCGTAGTATTTTTCGTTTGGAGGAATTGGTCACCCTCAGTGCTGAAGTCTGAGAGCAGCTGGAACCGAATCTGCAAGAGGGCTCAGGCTTGGTTTGGCTCTTGGATGAAATAGACAAGAAGAGAGAGGAACAGAGAGGGTTTTGGTAGAGTTAGTAGTCGAAGCCTTTTATCTTCATCTTTCACCTTGCATTAATTGCATCAACACCTCTTGGCCTACTACCACCAGAAATTAAAATGCCTACAAATGCTTGGAGTGACGGGGTATGGATAATGTCCCAAGTTTGCCCCTTTTTGAAAATTATTCTTTTGACCATGTTGCAATCTACCTCCGACTGATTGTTGAGCCTTTGACTAAGTTCTTCCAGCCGCCAGTGTTGTTCATCCACATGCCTCCTTATCCCATGATTAAGGTCCTCTCAAGATGACTCAGGAGATGAGAAGAAAAAGGGAGACCGCAGTCTCTTGAAAGCTTCGTAGTGGCGGTGCTTATATGAAGCTTGATGGCGATAAGCTTCTCTATAAGGAGATTTCCCGTAGGTGAATCTCTGACTAACTGGTGCAGCTATCACGAGCGGTGTGAGAAGCTTGGGCTGCTGCTGAATGGCCACCGAGCGTTGCTTCTGCGGCTTATGAACTGCTACATTCAAGGCTTGAACTTGTTGATTGAGGATGGCCAGTTGGTTAATTAGAGCAGCTGAGGCTGGTGGTGAAGGAGGAGCAGAGAGAGTGGTCCTCTGATGCTCAGTATGATGTGAATGCCCCCCAGCATGATTGGTGAGGACCTTCAGAATGCGCATCGCCACCATGGCTATCTTAAAGGGGACAAAGGCTTATAGCTCAGGAAGATAGAGCTTTCTTTCCTGCAGTGCGTGCCCCCCTACCTGGCGCGCCAATCTGTTGATGCCCGGTCACTTTGAGTCGGCCTCCTTGAGCGTCGATCGTTCCCCACAGAAATATCGGAGCCCTTCCTTTGTCTTCAAAGCCTGCAAGAAGTCCCACGGCCGGGTATTCCGGCGGAGACCCTCCGACGCTCAAGTTAGTGCTCTGGGCAACAGCCGTGAGCTTGAGAAAGCTCGAAAGAGAAAGAGTTAGAGAGCTCAGAATGAGCGTGTCCCTTTTGAGTTACCTCTTACCTTCTTTATTTACCATTGTCCTCTGTGTAGCTTGCTTGAGAAGTTTGAATCTTTGTCATCTAGTGGGAATGAGTCACGTGGGGCCTCATGATGGACCTGACTTTTGGGGCTCATTTAGTCTGAGTGGCTGAAGTGTCATGATGACTAAGTACTTTTGGTGGGTGAAATGTCAGGGCTGACATCTGTGAGGCCCAACTGCCGCCACCTGTCAAGACTTTTATGATGAATGATGACTTTCGATAAAGCTTACCTCTTAGTGGAATGTCAGAGCTTTACGCGCCATCTTGTCGGAGACATATGACCACTTAATTATCTCATTAAAGTAAGTGGCTATAATTTATTAATCAGAAGATGACGTGGTGAACAGTCACTATAGGGCCCACGCGTGTCCGAGTTGGAAACCACTAAGGAAGGGCCTCTGGGGACTTAGGTCCGGCGAGGCCGTTATCGACCGAGGTCGGGGCCGCCTAGGACTGCTCGGGAGCTGCCAAGGGTCTCTTGGGATCACTGTGGCCGCCTGGGATTGTTCGGACCTGTGCGCGCATGAGGCCGGCTAGGATGCTCGTGGTAGAAAATAGGGGCCGCTTGGGACCGGTGCGGCCGCCTGGGAACGCTCGGGGCCGCCATCATAGGAGTGTCGGGGGCCGCCTAGGATGGCGGTTGAGGAAGGCCGCCTAGCTGGGAGAAGCCTTCGGGACCGCCTAAGATGAAGACGTCCCGAAGTTATTACCGAAGCACATTAACGTGCATGCATGGGGCCAAAAAGGGAGTCAATTGTGGCAACCATAAATGCACGTGGCCTTTAAAAGACCATAAAGCCCCGACACATAAATGCGATAGGGAGCGGTCGTTGTGGCGGCATTGGGAGTCTGAAACCGAAACCGCCTAGAAAGGCCGCCTGGAAAGGCCACCAGAGATGGTCGCCTAGAAAGGCCGCCTAGGGTGGCCGTTGAGGGAAAGGCCGCTCAGGACCTCCTCTACCGTCTCTCTCTCTCCTAATGGTTCGTGACTTGACATTGAATGCTCTTATTCAATTCAATTGAATGCTCTCCAATAAATGCCTTTGAGCGAGGGTTTTATAAGACCTATAAATGTCTCGGCACATAAATGCCATTGAGGAGGCCTCGAGAGAGAGAGAGAGAGGCTGCCTAGGAAATATTGTGAGGAGGGGCCGCTTAGAATTTATCGTGAGGAGGGGCCGCTTAGATATAAAGGGCCGCCTAGGATTTATTATGAGCCGCTTAGACATGAAGGGCCGCCTAGGATTTATCGTGAGGAGGGGCCGCTCAGACATGAAGGGCCGCCTAGGATTTATTATGAGGAGGGGCCGCTTACTTATGAAGGGCCGCCTAGGATTTATCGTGAGGAGCGACCGCTCAGACATGAAGGGCCGCCTAAGATTTATTATGAGGAGGGGCCGCTTACTTATGAAGGGCCGCCTAGGATTTATCGTGAGGAGGGGCCGCTTAGATATAAAGGACCGCCTAGGATTTATTATGAGGAGGGGCCGCTTACTTACGAAGGGCCGCCTAGGATTTATCGTGAGGAGGGGCCGCTCAGACATGAAGGGCCGCCTAGGACATATTATGAGGAGGGGCCGCTTACTTATGAAGGGCCGCCTAAGATTTATCGTGAGGAGGGGCCGCTCAGACATGAAGGGCCGCCTAGGATTTATTATGAGGAGGGGCCGCTTACTTATGAAGGGCCGCCTAGGATTTATCGTGAGAGGGGCCGCTCAGACATGAAGGGCCGCCTAGGATTTATTATGAGGAGGGGCCGCTTACTTATGAAGGGCCGCCTAGGATTTATCGTGAGGAGGGGCCGCTTACTTATGAAGGGCCGCCTAGGATTTATTGTGAGGAGGGGCCGCTCAGACATGAAGGACCGCCTAGGACTTATCTTTAGTCCCCGTATCATTAAATGCCGCCCATTGACTTGTCCATGGGACATTAATGACAAAAGGCGGTCCTTGGAAGAACCCACTCACATCACATATCTCTTTTTCCCTATTGTTCTCTCTCCATTATGACGGATGCTTGCTGTAGTATAACGAAATTAAATGTCCACTGCATCCTTAAAGAAAGAACCCGATAGGCCAGCGAGGCCGTCTAAGACCAGCCTAAAAAATTTTGAAAATTTTTATTTTTATTGTTCATGGGCCTGTTGACTGGCCCTATCACATGGCATTAGTCAGTTTTCATTGTTGGTACTAGCCAACTTTTCCATTTTAGAAGACTTGCTTATTTGTGAGTGATGCATATATGTTTGGTCTTAGAATCCATGATATATGGTATGCTATAACTATTGTAATGGATTCATTTTATTATCCATTGTTATGATAAGTGCCCATAATTATCTTTCAGTACTTTGCATCACTGCAATCTTAGACCCACTCCTATCTTCTCAAACCTCTGAAATAAATGTGCCATCTCTCCCAACACTGTACCATCACTGGCTTTATGACAATTTCTGTTGCTTACATTGTATGACCAATTCACTTTTTATATTTACTCATTGCTTTGTTCCCCAAAGATTTTATCCCACTTTATTCATAACTTTTTATGGGTTTTGTAGAAAGTGAGCCTTGCTGCAGTAGTAACATTGCTCTATATATTGAGTGGGTTTGAAACATGAAATAGCCTCTGCATGGGGATCAAGGCTAGCTATATCTGGCCCTTGCTAGACTCCATAGTATAGCGAAGCCACTTTCATGTCGTACTAATTTATTTAGTCAACATTTCTCCTTTGTAGCCACTTTAGGCCAGATCCTTCTTACAAAAGTTATATCGTTCATATTCCTTGAGTATGCTGTCTTCTTTCACATGTCCCATCTTCTTCCATCTATATTTCTTTACCTCAGCAAATCAATCCCACCGCCTGAACACCATCCGCCCCTTTTCCCTAAATATGCCTGTATTGTCAGCCTATGTCAAAAGCTAGGCAGAGGTTCACAAGCAATTTTTGGATGCTCTTGTGTTTAAGTTTTAAATCTTATCATGATACCAACTTGTGATCTTTTTCCTAGATGAAAAAATTCAATTTCCCTAATTTCCATTGATTCTCTCTCCTGACCTGTGCAATCAATTAAACCTACAGCATGGTGGTGTTACAGTGACTTGTTAAGGTTTCTTTTGGGGTCGACCATTACAGACATATAAGTAAGACTTTTTCTAATCTTCAGGTTCTTTTGGATTCACCGAGCTCATGTAGTTGGGAAAAGGCTTAGATGAGTTGAGTTGAGATTCTTTTGGATTCATTTGTTTGCAGTCAAGGGGCATAATTTCTTTACATTTTTTTTGGGCCCTCAATATAGTTGCTTTTATCCTTATCTTTCTGGTATTTGCATGCACAATGTCTAACTTCTTCTATATCAACCATACATGAAAAATGCTTCATATTTTAAACCATTTCTTGACTGAGATAGAAGTTTAATAAATATTTTCTGATTTCATTTAAAGGATTTTTGGCTATTATGCTCGCAACTTCATATTGCTATTCTTATGTTAACCTTGAGCTAAGGCAACTGGATTATCCTATTGTAACGTCAGAATGTATGCACCCAATATTCTTAAGTCTCGATAGGATGGGGGCCAAGACATCTTATCCTAAAAGATTTTGGGACTGATCTCGGCAATTTTGTCCCATCTAGTCTCAGCTATAATATCAATTTTAAATAAATTTAATTAATCATAAAGATATAACTTTTTTAAGTTTAAATATAATTTAAAAATTAAATAAAAAATACTAAAATTTTTTTTACAAAAATTTAAGAAAAAAGTATTTTAAGCAAGTATTGGAATGTCTGAACATGTTAGGAATCAAAACGAAACAAGATATAGGGCAATTCATTCCACAAAAAAACTAGGACAACTCTATCCCATAAAATTTAAAACCTTGATTGATTGGCTTCAGGCATTGGATTAGCCAGCTAACCATCTTTGAGAAAATTTATATGCTTTCTTTAGCATTCTTTTAAAATAAAGAAACTAAGGTTTGAAGTCCCAATGGGATGGGGACCATTTCATTTTGTTCTTGTAGAAAAATAGGATCAAGATAATGGTAGGATATTGAAACCTAACCATGCATGGAAAGAAGAAGAAAACAAAAGAAAGAGAAAAGAAGAAGAAAGGGAGGGAAGGAAAGATAGAGAAAAGAAAAGGAAAGGAAAAGAGGAAAGAAGGGAAGGAAAATAAAGAATAATAAGAAGAAAAAAAGAAGAAAAAAATAAAAGAAGTAGAGAAAATTGATGAGGAGAGAGTGAAAATATTGGGACGCCCTATTCTATGAAGAAATTAGGACTCCTCATCTCACGAGATTTAAAACTTTTAAAAAATATTTTATTAAAAATAATGGTTTCTATAAATTCACAAGCACTTCTATCTGATTGAGAGATAGTTTCTCATGAGATTTGTGGGATCTAGATGTGTTTGATGTGTATGGTGATTGGAGGATATGCACCTGTAATTTATGGTTCCTTGCAGGGTTGCATTAGTTAGATTTTGAAGTATCAGCTTCTATTGTACCAACCTGATAAAGTCTTAGTTTTATAATTTTGGTTCTTTGATCCAACTTGCTTGCATTTGTGTCTTTATAATGTCAAGTTATTGGTAAGGTTAATGTTGCCTCTACTTTTTAATCCCTTTTTTTTTAAGTTAGACCCAGTTCTTGTCCTGGTCCAATTTTGCTAGGCTGAGGATCCCACTTATTAAGATAATGAATTCAAGTTTAGTACTTAGGCCAGCATCCATTGTATGTTGGTTTACTTGGCTGCTATGTTGATCTGGCTAATAATGTGGTCACTGGTCATATGCTGTTAATAAGTTCAATTTATTACCTTCTGTTTAAAGTATTATCTCTTTCATTCTTCATTCTTATACATATTGTTCGATATTGGTTACCATGACATGGATACTTCTCCGTATGTGAAATCACTGAGCTATAATTTTGAAACATTTCTGACTCCTGAAGCCTACATCATGTTAGCAAGGCTTCACTCTTCAAAGTAGTCCGGTTTGGTCTTGTGATGCAACAGGGTTGCAATAAGATATATGAACAAGTTGGACGAACGAAAAGCAGCCAAACCGAAGCAAAGACGAAGAGAAGTTGTTTGAGAGCAAGGCTAGTTAGTTTCCTAAATTATTTATTTCCTATAGCTTTTTAGTTTCCTAAATTATTTTATTTCCTATAGCTTTTTAGTTTCCTAAATTATTTTATTTCCTATAGACTATAAATAGTTGTTTTAGGGTTTTTGAGATGGGGATCAATTTTATTAAAAGTTAAAAAATCATCTTGAGAGAGGTTTTCTTTGAATCGCTTGCGAGTGATTGTTTATCTTGGAGTTCAGTCGTTGTTATTGAATTCTTGTTTATTCCAACGCTTTCGCACTGCGTTAGATTGGTATCAGAGCAAGGTGAGTTCCTGCAAGATGTCTTCTGGCAATGACGTCGACGATGGTTGCACTCATGACGGTGCTCATGATGCGGGAGTCCAAGGGGTTGATCAACCGTTTTCTAAGGACGAGATAAATGTTATGGATCGAAGATTGAGGCGGGTAGAGCAGCTTGTCAAGACTTTGATCGGGCGATTTGATACTATCGAGGTGGCTAATAATAGGGGTAGGATTGACAACGGAAGATGACCTAGGCCACGAGTAGATTATGATATTCCAATCAATGAACCCATCCGTGCAAATCGGAGGGTACAGATCTCTGATGTTGATTCAGAGAAAGAGGCTTTGGGGTTTGAGAGAAGGCAACCACCTATGAGGGGTGGCTATGGTGGAGAAAGAAACTGAAGGAGTACCGCGATTATGATGATTATGATCACTCCGATGGAGGGGATTGCCACATAATGGTAGATCTTTCCTATTTCAACGATACGTTTAATATCAAAGAATTTCTTGATTGGCTGGCGGAGATGGAGAGGTTCTTTGATTACAAGGACGTGCCAGAAGAACGTAGGATGAAAACAGTGGCGTGTAGGTTGAGGGTGGTGCTTCCGCTTGGTAGGAGAGAGTGCAGAGTAGGCGGTTGAGAGAAGGGAGACAACCCGTACGAACATGGATCCGCATGAAGAAACTAATAAAAGGTGAGTTTCTTCTCCCTGATTATGAACATATACTTTTCCAACAGTACCAACGATGTCGCCAAGGGTTGCGAACCGTCCATAATATACTGTTGGATTTATGCGATTAGCTGAGCGCAATGATTTGAGAAAAGTGAGGGGCAACAAGTGGCTAGGTATGTTGATGGATTAAAGTTGCAGATCAGAGATAAAATTGGGGTCACAGTATTGAGGAGCATGTGTGAGGCTAAAAATATGGCATTACGGGCTGAACTCATGCTGAACGATAAGAACACCAGATTTGATGGTGGTGGGCGTAGATATGGCTTGATAGGGCTGAACGTAGTGGAACCAGCAGGGTGGTTGATGATAAAGAGAAGAGTGCTGCAGAGAAGCCGAATAGTAGTGGTGAGAAGAAGAATGAAAGGGCTATGGAGAAGCGGCCGATGGAATCTAAGGAAGGCAGAAGCAATCCAACCCATATGCAAAACCCATCCTGGGAAAGTGTTACCGCTGCAATCAACCGGGGCATAGATCCAATGAGTGCCCAAGTCGAAGAGCTGTCAATATGTTAGAGCGAGAAGAGGAGGAGGATATTTGTTGTGATCCTAATGGGGATGAAGAGTACTTTGGGGAGGATTATGAAGAGCATGAGCCCTCATATGTGATCAGGAGGCTCATGTTAACGCCAAAATAGGAAGATAGCACTCAACGCCACCAGTTGTTTCGTACCAGGTGCACGATTGGTGGAAGAATGTTTGATCTAATCGTGGATAGTGGGAGTAGCGAAAACATCATCAGCAGGCAGGTGGTTAGGAAATTGCAGTTACCAGTAGAGAAGCACCCTAATCCATATACCATTGGATGGATTAAGGCCGCTGAGAAGATTGATGTTCAGGAAAGGTGTAGGGTGCCCTTTTCCATTGGGAAATATAGTGATGAAGTCTACTGTGACATAGTAGACATGGATGCTTGTCATCTTCTATTCGGGCGCCCATGGCAGTTTGATGTGGATGCCAAACATTCTGGCAAAGAGAACCTCTACAGGTTAGCAAAGGATGGTAAGAGATACACACTATTACCTCTTAAAGTAGCGCTATGTCCTAAAGGCTCTAAGCCTGAAAGATGGTCTTTCCTATCCATTGTGAGCTCAGAGAAGGAAGTAGAGGAAGATATGAAGGAGACCAAGGAGGTGCATGCCTTGGTGGTGAAGAATGTACTGAAGGTAGAGGAGGAGATTGTTGACGAAGTTCCTGAGGTAGTGAAAGGGGTGTTAGAAGAATTCAAGGAAGTGACTCCAGATGACTTACCTGAGGGGCTTCCTCCTTTGAGAGACATACAGCACCAGATCGATTTGGTGCCGGAGGCAAGCCTTCCTAACTTACCACATTACAGGATGAGCCCCAAGGAAATGAAATCCTCCAGGAGAAGGTTCAAGAATTGCTAGACAAAGGCTTCATCAGGGACAGCCTGAGTCCATGTGCTGTACCAGCCCTGCTCACTCCCAAGAAGGATGGGAGCTGGAGGATGTGTGTTGATAGTAGGGCTATCAACAGGATCACCATTGGGTATAAGTTCCCAATACCCCGTATTGAAGACATGCTTGACAGGTTGAGTGGGGCAGTCATCTTTTCTAAGATAGACTTGAGGAGCGGATATCACCAGATTAGAGTGAGGCCAGGCGATGAATGGAAGACTGCCTTCAAGACAAAGGAAGGATTATATGAATGGCTAGTGATGTCGTTCGGTCTCAGCAACGCACCTAGCACCTTCATGTGTGTTATGAATCAGGTACTTAAACCCTTTATTGGCAAATTCGTGGTAGTGTACTTTGATGATATATTGATTTATAGCAAGTCTGAGAACGAGCACATTGACCACTTGAGGAGTGTATTGGCTGTATTGAAGGAGCATAAATTATATGCTAATTTGAAAAAGTGTATGTTTATGTCTAAAAGGCTATTGTTTCTGGGGTTTGTGGTAAGTGGTGATGGCATTACTGTGGATGAAGGGAAAGTGAAAGCCATTAGAGAGTGGCCTAATCCCAAAACTGTGACTGAGTTGAGAAGCTTCTTGGGATTGGCCTAGTTTTTACAGGCGCTTTATCAGGCATTTTAGCACCATTGCTGCTCCTTTGATAGAGTGTCTGAAGAAAGGGAAGTCTAATTGGAGTGAAGAAGCTGAAGCCGGGTTTGCCCTTTTGAAAAAGAAGTTGTGTAGTGCCCCTGTGTTGGCATTACCCGACTTTGATAAGTTGTTCACAGTTGATTGTGATGCTAGCGGAGTAGGAATTGGAGCTGTACTCTCCCAGGAAAAGAGACCAATCGCTTTCTATAGCGAAAAGCTCTGTGATGCTAGAAGAAATTGGTCCACCTATGACAAGGAGTTCTATTCAGTGGTAAGAGCATTAAGAGTGTGGGAACATTATTTAGTGGGTAAGGAATTTGTTTTATATTCGGATTGTGGGGCTTTAAAGCACTTGAGTAATCAAAACAGGATTAGCAAGGATATGCATGCTAGATGGATCCAGTTTTTGCAAAGGTTTCCCTTCAAACTAATGCATAAGTCTGGAACCAAAATAGAGTTGCGGATGCTCTGAGCAGGAGGGCAGATGTGTTAACTGTGATTAGTGCTGAGGTTATCGGGTTTGAACAGATGAAGGAATTGTATGTTGGAGATAGTGATTTTGGTGAGATCTGGGGCAAGTGTGGTAGTAGGGAACCCTGTGGGGATTACCATGTACATGAGGGTTATTTGATGAAGGGCAATCAACTATGTATTCCTCAATCCTCTTTAAGGGAGAAGTTAATCAGGGACTTGCATGGAGGAGGATTGGCAGGCCACCTGGGAAGGGATAAGACCCTTGCAGCTGTAGCTGAACGATATTTTTGGCCTCAGTTGAGGAAGGAGGTGTACAAGATTGTTCAGAGGTGCTATACTTGCCAAACATCCAAGGGACATTCTCAAAGTACTGGGTTATATACACCCTTTCCAATACCTGAGAATATTTGGTGCTGACTTTGTTTTTGTAGTGGTTGATAGGTTCTCCAAGATGGCTCACTTCATTCCTTGTAGGAAGACTTTAGATGCCCATGCCATTGCCAAACTATTTTTTTGAGAGGTCGTGAGATTGCATGGAGTACCCAGATCCATCACATCCGACAGAGACACCAAATTCCTCAGCTACTTTTGGAAGACATTATGGTACATGTTTGATTCCATATTGAATTATAGCAGCACGACATACCCACAGACAGATGGACAAACAGAAGCTACCAACAGGACTTTAGGGAATCTCATCAGAAGTATTTGTAGAGAAAAACCATGACAATGGGATTTGTGTTTGCCACAGGCGGAGTTTGCCTACAACAATTCCGTCCATCGAACCACAGGAAGATCCCCATTCTCCATCGTCTATACCAAAGTACCACAATTTGCACTAGATTTAGTGAAGCTTTCAAAGCTGGTTGAGTACAGCATACCGGCTAAACACATGGCAGAGCATTGGCAAAGCACTTCAGAAGAGGTCAAAGAAAAGATTGAGAAAGCCAACGCTAAGTACATGTTATGGATGGAGATTAATTTCATCAAGAGGAAGCCCCAAATCAGAGTTCACAAAGGAGTTGGTAAATCAGTCATTATCCAAAGTCACCAAAGGGAGCTTTTGAAGGAGGATTTGAGGCGTCATCTCAGCTGAAACCGCCCACCACAAAAATCTCATATGGGAGTTACGAACATGTGAAATAAATTGGAGGCTCAGTGAGGACCTTTGTGCTGTAGAGAGAGAGAGAAAAAAGGGGGGTTCTTTAATCTTTTAGTGAGATCATAAGAGTTTCTAAGAGAGTGTATTTTTGAGGACTTGTACCTGATTCAACTCTTAGTGAAGCCTTACAGATCCTGTGCCGCCGTGGATGTAGCCCAGTTTGGGTGAACCACGTAAAATCCTCATCTCTCACTGTTTTCTTTGATTTTGGTTCCTATTATTCTGTGTGTTTTTTATTGATTATATCACAACCGCGTGCTTGGCCATACTAATAGTGATCTTATTAGAGGAATATTTGTTGTATTCCCTATCAAATTGGTATCAGAGCTTGGTTTTCTTCATATTATTATGGTCGGACAAATCAACAAAGAGATGGCAGAAGACAAGATCAAAATCAAAAAATTCAATGGTCAAAATTTTGGATGGTGGAGGATGCAAATTGAGGACTACCTATATCAAAAGGATCTTTACCTTCCATTAGAGGGAAAGAAGCCAGATTCAATGAGCGACTCAGATTGGATGATTCTAGTAGGAAAGCCTTGGCCACGATCAGATTATCGTTGACACCTCAAGTGGCGTATAATATTGCAAAGAAAAAGACCACCGTGGATATGATGACCTCTTTAGTAAAGCTATATGAAAAACCTTCCACCTCAAACAAGATATTTCTCATGAAAAAGCTCTTCAATTTGAAGATGGCAGAGAATAGTTCAGTGACGGAGCATCTAAACGAGTTCAACTCGATGATTAATCAATTGGAGTCGGTCTCTGTTGCTTTTGATGATTCATTCAGGGCACTTCTTTTCTTATGTTCCTTGCTAGAGAGTTGGGACATCTTGTGATGATAGTCAGCAACTCGGTATCAGGTATCCTTACATTCAATGATGCAGTTAGTTGTATATTGAATGATGAGATGAGAAGAAAGGCTATGGGTGGGACTTCTACAAGTACTGCACTCATGGTGGATACCAGAAGAAGATCACAGGAGAGGAAGAAGTCAGAGAAAGGCCAGTCCAAGAGCAGAGGAAAGTCCAAAGGGAGATTTCCCATGAAGTATTGGAACTGCGGGAAGAAAGGTCACATGAGCAAGGATTGTTGGGGTAAGAAGAAGAAAAAAAGGTGCAGAGAGCAAGATAAAAGGTCAGGAAGCAAATGTTGTGAGTACTATTGAGCAAAATTTTGAGGATGTGTGCCTGTCAGCCGGCGATGGGGCAAACTCAGATCTATGGTTTGTAGACTCAGGGGCTTCTTACCATTGCAGCTCAAAGAGATACCTATTTTTAGATTTTGTCCAAGGAGATTTTGGTCATATCACAGTTGGCAATGGATAACAGTGCATAATTATTGGTAGAGGAACAATTGTACTGAAGCCAATGACAGGCAGAGAATTGAGACTTGCACAAGTCAGATACATCCTAGAGTTAAAGAAAAACCTAATTTCTATCAGTCAGCTTGATGTTGAGGGTTATATATCCATTTTTGGTAATTCTCAGTGGAAAATTACTAAAGGGTCTATGGTTGTTATCAAAGGGAAGCGGACAGGCACTCTCTACTTCTTGGCAGACAGTGAGAGTTCAGTTTCAGTGGCAGTAGGAGACACAGGTACAGTGACTACATTAAGGCACAGGAGGTTCGGTCATCTTAGTGAGAAGAACTTGAATATATTCTACACAGGAGAGAGCTTCTACCTAGGCTAAAGAAGGTGAATTTTGTATCTATGGTAAGCAGAAAATAATGAGTTTTCAGTTAGCAAGAACTGAGAAGAAGACTGAAAGGTTGGAGTTGGTTCATTCAGATGTCTGGGGTCCAGCACCAGTGGCATCATATACGGGCAATAAGTACTTTGTCACGTTTATAGATGATTTCAGCAGGAAAGTCTGGGTGTTTACTATGAAGGAAAAGTCTGAGGTCTTTGGCATCTTCAAGAGATAGAGAGTCATGTGTGAAAGCCAGACTGGAGCAAGTCTCAAGTGTCTCAAAACAGATAACGGTGGTGAATACTACAGCAGAGAGTTTGATGTCTACTATGCAGAGCATGGAATCAGAAGGATCAAGACCATTCCAGGGACACCAGAGCAGAATGGTGTGGCAGAAAGAATGAACATGACCATTCTTGAGAGAGAGAGGAGTATGAGGTTTGACTCAGGTCTACCTACATATTTTTGGATGGCAGCACTGGACATCGCAGTGTATTTGATCAACAGGAGTCCATCCAGTGCATTGTATGGTGGGATTCCAGAGGAGGTTTAGACAGAAAAACAGGTAAAACTTTTTTTTTAAAGTATTTGGCTGCATTGCTTATTCTCTGATTAAGAAAGAGAAGAGGCGTAAGTTAGACTCCAAGTCTACAAAGTGTATTTTCATTGGATACGGTGGTGATGAGTATGGCTACAAGCTCTGGGATTTTCAGAACAATAAGATCATTCGGAGGAGGAATGTGGTATTGATGAAGAGCATACTTACAAAGACAGGAAGGATGCAGTGGAAGAAAAGAAACATGAGTTTATAGAACTCGATCCTGTCAGAGATGGAGAAATTCCCCGAGTGCAAACTGAAGATGGAAACTCCAAGGATGTGGAGGAGGAAAATGTAGTTGGAACAGACAACAATATGCATACATCGGTACCTCAGCCGATGTCCCCATAGTTGAGGAGGACCACGAGGGTTACCAGGCCATCACAGAGGTATTCTGCTAATGATTATGTTTTGTACATAGATTCTGGAGAGCCAGAATGTTTTGTTGAAGCTATGCAGGATGAAGCTAAGGTCAAGTGGAAGTTGGCTATGAAAGAGGAGATGGACTCTTTAAAGCAAAACAAGACTTGGGATCTTGTGAAGTTACCCGTTGGCAAGAAAGCTCTGTTCAACAAATGGGTGTACAAGATGAAGAATGAGGTCAATGGTACCAAGAGATACAAGGCAAGGTTAGTTGTCAAGGGTTATGCACAGAAAGAGGGAATTGACTTCCAGGAAATCTTTTCCCTAGTAGTCAAGATGACATCCATCAGGGTGATTCTGAGCATGGTAGCAGTGAAGGATCTTCATCTAGAGTAGCTAGATGTGAAGACAACATTTCTTCATGGAGATTTGGAGGAGGAGCTGTACATGCACCAGCCAAAAGGTTTTCAAGTCAGGGGAAAGGATGACATGGTCTGCAGATTGAAGAAAAGTTTGTATGGTCAGAAGCAGGCTCTGCGGCAATGGTACCTCAAGTTTGACAGTTTCATGCTAGAGAAAGGCTTCACCAGATGTCAGTCAGATCATTATGTGTACTTTTAGAGGTACATTATAAATGAGTTTAATATTTTATCCTTGTATGTGGATGATATGCTTGTAGCAGGTTCCAGTATGAGGAAGATATAAGAGCTCAAGAAACTAATGGCAAAGAAGTTCTCAATGAAGGATTTGGGAGAGACGAAGCATATTCTTGGCATGAGGATTAACAGAGATAGGAAGCAACGGAAGCTGTGGCTATCTCAAGAGGACTATGTAGAGAAGGTACTGAAGAGGTTCCATATGGAGAATGCAAATGCAGTGTCAACACCTTTGGCAGCACACTTCAAGCTCAGCAAGCAGTTGTGTCCAACAACTCAGAAGGCAAGGGATGAGATGATTAGAGTTCCATATGCCTCAGCCGTGGGAAGTCTAATGTATGCAATGGTTTGCACAAGACCGGATATTGCATAAGCAATGGGAGCAGTCAGCAGGTACATACAGAATCCAGGCAAGGAGCACTGAAATGCGGTGAAGTGGATCTTGAGATATCTCAGGGGTACATCAACTTACAGTTTGTGCTATGAAGGCGATAGTCTTCAAGTACAGGGATTTGTAGATGCCGATCACTCTGGTGACAAAGACAGTGGGAGGAGCATCACTGGTTATGTTTTTACTATCGGTGATATAGTAGTGAGCTGGGTATCTCAGTTGCAGAAGATAGTGGCATTGTCAACTACAAAAGATGAGTATGTGGCGATCACTGAAGCTAGTAAAGAGATGATATGGTTACAAAGGTTGATGGAGGAGCTCGGCAAAGAGCACGAGTGTAATACATTATAGAGCGACAGCCAGAGCACAGTTCACTTGGCAAGGAATCCAGCATTTCATGCAAGAACCAAGCACATTCAGGTTAGGTATCATTTCATACGTAGTGTATTAGATGAGAAGCAGTTGAAGCTAGAGAAAATTGATGGAGCTAAAAACCCTGCAATTATGTTCACCAAGGTTGTGAGCAGAGATAAGTTGAGTTTCTGTTGCAACTTGGTGAAGCTTTCCAAGAGATAGATTAGGAGAGTACGGTACAGAGAAAGAAGGTAGATCTAAGAGTGATGTCATTAATCTCCAAGTGGGAGATTGTTATGGATGGAAATTAATTTCATCAAGAGGAAGCCCCAAATCAGAGTTCACGAAGGAGTTGGCAAATCAGTCATTATCCAAAGTCACCGAAGGAAGCTTTTGGAGGAGGATTTGAGGCGTCATCTCAGCTCCAACCGCCCGCCATAAAAATCTCGTGTGGGAGTTACGAACGTGTGAAATAAATTGGAGGCTTGGTGAGGACCTTTATGCTGCAGAGAGAGAGAAAAAAAGGGGGTTCTTTAATCTTTAGTGAGATCATAAGAGTTTCTGAGAGTGTGTTTTTGAGGACTTGTACCTGATTTAACTCTTAGTGAAGCCTTACAGATCCTGTGCCACCGTGGACGTAGCCCAGTTTGGGTGAACCACGTAAAATCCTCGTCTCTCGCTGTTTTCTTTGATTTTGGTTCCTATTATTATTCTGTATGTTTTTTGTTGATTATATTGCAACTGCGTACTTGGCCGTACTAATAGCGATCTTATTAGAAGAATATTTGTTGTATTCCCTATCAGTACAAGGAGGTGGCTGACAGAAGATGGAAGGAACAACTCTTTAAGGTAGGGGATTAAGTGATGGTCTTTTTCAGGAAAAAGCGGATTCCCGTGGGTACTTATAACAAGTTACGATCACGAAAGTATGGACCTTACAAGATTGTCCAAAAGATCAATGATAATGCTTATGTTATTGATCTTCTTGCGACTATGGCGATTTCGAGGACTTTCAATATGGTAGATTTACATCCATTCTTTCTGGACAATACACCTCTATATCCAGATGAGAACTCGGGGTCGAGTTCTTCGTAGGAGGGAGAGAATGATGCAAACAGGGTTGCAATGAGATATATGGACAAGTTGGACGCACGAAAAGTAGCCAAACCGAAGCAAGGACGAAGAGAAGTTGTTTGAGAGCAAAGCTAGTTAGCTTTCTAAATTATTTTATTTTCTATAGCTTTTTAGTTTCCTAAATTATTTTATTTCCTATAGCTTTTTAGTTTCCTAAATTATTTTATTTTCTATAGCCTTTAGTTTCCTAAATTATTGTATTTCCTATAAACTATAAATAGTTGTTTTAGGGTTTTGAGATGGGGGATTAATTTTATTAAAAAGTTAAAAAATTCATCTTGAGAGAGGTTTTCTCTGAATCGCTTGCGAGTGATTGTTTATCTTGGAGTTCAGTCGTTGTTATTGAATTCTTGTTTATTCCAATGCTTTCGCACTGCGTCATCCTGATCAACAATTGGCATCACTGTTAAATGTAACTTGTTCATCCTTTTGCAGGATATTGACCCTCCATTTGTTGCTAAATCTGGTTCAGTGAACTTTCCCAGTCCCGCCTCTGCAGAAGACTTCCATATTGTTCTGGTGTCGAGCATATCAAATGCCCTGAAATACCCCGCCCCACATGATTGCAGTCGAACAACTGGCCCTCATGAGATGGCTGTAGTCTCACTCCAGAGGTTGTCTAAAGTGGATGATTTTGTTAAGTACCGCATTGATAATTCAATACTCGTTACTGGTGGCAGTTCTCTCTTCCGTGGTTTGGTGCCTCTCTTGGAAGCTGGAAGCTGGCAAGGTCACCCCTTCACCTCTCTCTTAAAAGTTGTAAGAGCATCAGATCCTATGTTAGATGCTTGGAAAGGTGCAGGAGCCATGATTATTATGAGAAGACGTTCAGCATCCATTTGTTTCTTTACAGTTCGCTACACAGACGTTCGGCATCCAAGATTGTTATGAGAAAGATAGAGGCAGGCTATGACAGTGCCACAGAAGTACACTCTATAATGGTCTTAGCAATGTTGTTGGATGATTTTCTGAAAGATCTTCCTCCATTGCAGCTATGTGGCGTCCTTACATGGCCGCAACTCTAGTTAAAGTTGTAGTCCTGTGGATGACTAACTATTTAACGTATTCCTTCTCCCTTCCTCCCCCCTCACCATTGCATGTGTCCCCCTCCCCTCAACCCCTCCCGCGACCCTTTCCCTTCCCTACCTTCCCCCTCACTCTCCCTCTCAGTCACCCTTTTCTTTTCTCTCTCTCTCTCTCTCTCTCTCTCTCTCTCTCTCTTTGCTTATCATTCAGCATGAGGACCTTGCTAAATTAGACCTTGTGCTCGTAATCGGCACCGATGAGGTCGATAGCGCAGAGACAATGATGTTCCTTACGTAGTCCAAATTGAGATGCTATATCACCCTAGCTTCAACCACCTCGAATGCCAGGTAGGCAAGTTTCTTACGATATTTTTTTTTGTTTTAATGATAATCTAAAAGAAATAATAAATGAAGTTCAAGATCAATTTTATTACTTTTTAAAATTTAAGGACTAAAGTAACATACCCTCCAAGTTCAAAGGTCAAAAATATAGTTTAGCATATTTATTATATTTATTTTTAAAAATAATATCTATAAACTCAAAAAAATGATTTGAGCAACGATTTTTTTTTAAACATAATAAGATAACAATAAAATGCATGCACTTAATAAATTTTACATATGCTTATTTTTTTTTATAACATGATATCTAACTCTATCTTCACTATATGATAATTATGTAGGAAATTATAAATTCAAATGTTAAAGCATTAAAGGTAAAGTTTGGATCCGGTTCTATATTAAAAAAATTATTATACTTTTATTAAGATTATGATTAAGTACATACGCTTAATAATTATAAATTTATTTTATATATAATTCATTCTTGATTTTCAAAGGATGATGATGACGCTTACCCATTGGTTTTAGACTTAGGCACGGGGTATGAAGAGTAAGGTTTAGTATTAGTTTAATGGATCATTTGACATTGATGTAGATACTTTGATATGTACTTAGAAGATGCCATTTAGACTCTCACATACTTAGAAGATCTTTCATGCTTTTAGGTTCATTTTAAGAGCATGTGATTGTATCATTGTTGTTTGAAATAATGCACTAATACGGATTTTTTTTCCTTTCTTTCATTAAAATCAAAAGAAAAAGAAAAAGAAAAACATTCCTTAGAAAGAAGAATTGACTTTGAATGAGATTTAAATGTTGTATGTTGTAATTCAGTTCTCTGTCCATTAACAGGCACCTATTTGATCTTATTGTTGCATTGGATAAGGATTTTAAAACCTTCATAAATATACTTACATATATATGATAATGATCACCGTATCAAAGGCAATTAAAGCCTATAAGCTGGTCCATTCGCGACCTATGAAATTTTTGGATTTACGCAACATTTTTTTAACCATAAAAACCAATTAGGATTAATTTTTTTAAGATCCATTCAAATTTTAAATTAGCTTGCACTTAAAAAGAGTGGAATTAACCCAACTCAAAGTTGATATTTTATATTATATATATATTTATAAATAAATTAATATTAATATAGTATTTTTTAATAGAGACAATATTAATTAAGTTGGGCTTACTGGGTCAAGCTTGGATTGGCCATACTTGACCCAAATTTGCCTAGCCCAATGCATGCTAACCTTTAGTTATTTAGCTTTCGCATTGTTCATCCGATTAAAGTGATAATTTAAATATGCCCTTTTAAGTTTAGATAATAATTTAAAATATAATATTTTATTTCTCAACAGCTAGTTTCGTTCAAAAAAACAAAAAATCAAGTTCCAAATGACTAGACAAATTAAAGCTATTATCGTAAATTATTATTTTCATGGGTCTAAAATTTCTTATTTCTTTCTTGGCCACGCATAACTGATACATGAATATTTGTACAAATCTTAGAGCTTATCACTAATCTCCTCCGCCATTTATAATATATTAAAAATATACTTTTCAGAAAGAGAATAATATTGCAAAATCTTGGCAGAGTTGTGCATAATTTTTTTAAATAAAAAAATTATCTTTTGATATGGTAGAAGGGATGAACTTATTCCACGACCATATAAAAACATATTTTAGATTTTATGATAGGAGTAAAGTTGTCAAAGATAATTAGAGAGGTGACATGAAGGAGAAACTCTATCTATTTGAGGAAAGAATCCGAAAAATGAGAGGAAAAAAAGAAAAAGGTGATTAGAAAAAATGAGAAAGATAAGGAAGGAATCTATCGAGATGCTTGGAATGGAGCTCTTTGAGATTAAAAATATTCCTTCCCATATAAAAAGGAGTGTTCCACATCATGCAAGAAAGCATGAAACTTTTAGCATACAAAGGTCAAAAGGTTAGGAGCAGTGTAAATTTTAAAAGTATAAAAGTTTTTTTAATAATCATATTTAGTGTGTCTTAAATTGAATTACAACTAGAACTTTAAAAAAGAGGAAGAAAAAAAAATGATTTCTATATATTTTTATTCATCAATCTTTTATGTATATATACAAGCTACAAATCCTATGTTAAAAAAAAACTAGATACATTAAATCCCTATAAATTAGAATCAAATATATTTACTTTCTATTATAGAAATGCAGTCTACTTTCTATTCTAGAAACGCAATGTGTAACAATCCTTATGAATCAGAATCAAATATATTTACTTCCTATTCTAGAAATATAATGTATAAAACTCCTCCTCAAGCTAGAGCATAAATGTTTATCATGCCCAGCTTGTTACAAAGATAATCAATCCAAACTTCATTTAGAGCCTTTGTGAAGATATCTCCTAATTGATCTCCTATTTTCACATATACTTTAGAAATTAAATCTTGCTGAATCTTCTCACAAATAAAATAACAATCAATCTCAATATGTTTACTTTGTTACTGGATTAAATGCAATATGAAGTGCAGCCTGATTGTCACACCATAACTTAGCTGGTATTAAAATCTTAAGGCCCACTTCAGTGATGAGCCGATATATCCACATTATTTCACATACAGACTTAGCCATAGCCCTATATTTGATTTTACACTTGAACATGAAACCACATTATGCTTCTTGCTTTTCCATGAAACAAAATTTTTTTCAACAAATACACAATAGCCTAAAGTAGATCTTTGAGCTTCTTTGGATCCTGCCCAGTCAGCATCTAAAAAACATTCAATCCTAGTATGATCATGATTGTCATATAGGATTTTTCTTTTAGGAGCTCCTTTTAAGTAGCATAAAACTTGTTCTACAACTCTCCAATGATCAACAATTAGAGAAGACATATATTGACTTACCACACTAACTGAATATGCAATATTTGGACGAATCACAATAAGATAGTTCAACTTTCCAATCAATTTTCTGTATCTCCTAGGATCTTCAGAATCTTCAAATAACTCACCATCTTTTGTAAGCTGCAAATTAGGAACCATTTGAGTGCTGCATAGTTTAGCCTCCAATTTTTCTATTTCAGACAACAAGTCAAGCACGTACTTTCTTTGAGATAAGAAGATCCATTTTCTTACTTCTTGTCACCTTAGTACCCAAGAATACTTGAGTATTCCTAAATCCTTTGTATGAAATTGACTTTAAAGAAAGGATTTAAGAGATGAAATACCATCAGTATCACTCCCAGTAATAACAATGTCATCAACATAAACAACTAATAGGATGGTACCATATGTAGACAACTTGTAGAAAATAAAATGATTAGACTTGCTCTTTTTTATGCCAAACTTTTCAATAGCCTGACTAAACTTTTCAAACCAGGCCTGAGAACTTTGTTTCAAGCCATACAAGGATTTACGAAGATGATACACTTTTTCATACTCTCCTTGAGCAACAAAATCAGGTGGTTGCTCCATATAAACTTCCTTCTAAAGTTCACCATGAAGGAATACATTCTTAATGTTTAACTGATGCAAAGCCAATTATATATGGTTGCCATAGAAATAAATAATCAGACATAAATACATTTACCAACAGGAGAAAAGGTGTCAGAATAACAACTCCATATGTTTGAGCACATCTCTTAGTAACCAGTCAAGCTTTTAATTTAGCAACAGTCCCATCAGAATTGACTTTAATTACAAACATCAATTTACATCCAATAGTCTTTTTATCTGCTAGTAACTGTACTATGGTATAAGTACCATTATCATTTAAAGTATTCATTTTCTCAATCATAGCATTACGCAATCCAAGATGAGATAGAGCTTCATAAACAGTCTTAAGAATAGTGATAAAATCAATAGATGCAATAAAAGAACAAAAGGATGATGATAAATGGTTATATGATACAAAAGAATATACTGGATAAGTACATTGATGTTTATCTTTGCAAAGGGCAATAGGAAGATCATCACTAGAACTGAAGAATAGATCCGATGATGAAGGAACTAGTGCAGGATATGGAGCAGGAGGCATAGGAATAGGAGGTTTAGAGAGAAGAGGATCAGAACTAGGTGATGTAATAGTATAGATTAGTAAACCATTTTTCTTCTTCTGACTGATAGAACTTGAAGATGAAGCAAATGGTGTTTGTTCAAAAAAGGTAACATTAGCTGACACAAGGTACCTGTTAAGACTGGGACAATAACATTTATATCCTTTTGCACACGAGAATATCCAAGAAAGATATACTTTAGAGATTTAGGATCAAGTTTCGCAACCTAATGTCGAACATCCTAAACAAAATAAGTACAACTGAATATCCTAGGATTAATAGGAAAAATGACTTATTAGGAAAGATAAAATTAAAGAGAGTCTCACCAGAAAGAACAGAGGATGACATAAGATTAATCAGAAAATAGGATGTAGAAACTGCATCAGCCCAAAATTATTTAGGGACCTGCATTTGAAATAACAAAACTATAGCAATTTTAAGAAGATATCTATTTTTTCGTTCAGCAACTCCATTCCGAGATGATGTATCTACACAAAAAGTTTGATAAATAATGCAATGTTGAACCATATAATTTTAAAAGTATTCTGATAAATATTCCTTAGCATTATCACTTATCAAAATTTATAGAGGCATATTAAATTGAGTTTTGATTTTAGCACAAAAAAGTAGTAAAATAAGAAAAAATTTCTGAATGGTTTTTCATTAAAAATAATCATGTCATTCGAGAATAATCATCAACAAAGGTAACAAATATTTAAACCTAGTTTTAGACTCAATAGAACAAGGACCCCAAACATCAGAGTGAACTAACTCAAAAGAAGCATTAGCTCTTTTATTAACTCTAGGATTAGAACTCAAACAATGGTGTTTGACAAATTAACAAGACTTATAATTTAATCAAGATAGGTTAGAAAACTAAAGATAAAGTTTCTTTAACATAGACAATGAAGGATGGCCTAACCAACAATGTGCTTCAAAGGGATTACAACTCCAGAACAAGAAATAGACTTTGGTACTTGTGTATCAAGAATATAGAGGCCTTTAGACTCATGTCCTTTACCAATAATCCTCTTTGTCATAAGATTCTGAAACAGATAAAAATCAAGATAGAATGTGATACAACAATTAAGAGAATGGGTAAGTTTACTGACGGAGGCCAAATTAAAAGATAAGTTAGGTAAACTTAAAAAAATTTAAAGGAATTAAGGGTGTTGGAATAATTGTGTCGGATCCTAAATTATGAGATGCAGACCCATCTGCTAAAGTAACTGTAAAACTAGAAGCATGTGACTTAAAAGAAGAAAATATACTAGAATTATTTGTCATGTAATCTGTGACATCAGATCAATGATCCATTTAGATGATGATAAAATAAGACATGTGTTCATTTTACTTGCATCAATGATGACAGTAATAGGAGTAGATAAAAACTTTAGAGATTTCTGATACTATAAGAACTTGGTATACTCATCTACAGAAATTGAAATGGACTCAGAAGCATCATTACTAGAGGCAACATGAACTGACTGGTTCGATTGATTCTTGCACTACAACTTTCTATAATCTTTCTTCACATGTCCTAGTTTATGACAATAGTAACATACAACACCTTCCAAATCCTATCCTCAAGTACCAAGATTTCGATCATAACTACTTAAGTCTCCCCCTCTATTGACATGTCTATATGGTTGTCTCCCAGATTCAAAAGTGCGATTGACAAGAGCTCTATTAGGCTGAGTAGGAGCTGAATTTTTTGTGTAGAGTACCCTACTAATAGCTTCTTCCAAAGAGGATATCTTAGGGCTAGAAATAATTTGAGATTTAGCAGCCTCAAACTCAGAAGGAAGACCAGCCAAGAAGCTCATAACCACTATCTTTTCTCTCTGAGCTTACTGAACTTTCACATCAGTATTAAATGGAAGTAGCATATTAAGTTCCTCATGAGTCTTCTTAAAATTCATAAAGTAGTCACAATGATTTGCATATTTGCAAAAATAGATGGGCATCCTTTCTTAGCCATGAGATTTTCGAGTCATCGCTAGATGGATCATCAGTTAAATGATTATCCATAGCAATACTTCATAAATAATAACCAACACATATAACCAACACATATACTATCATTGTATATGTGTTGCATATTTCATGAATTTGTTTCATGTCTTGCATACATAATAACCAACACATATACTATCATTGTACAATTGCTCATTAATTGAAAGTACTCAATTAAGATTCTCAAAAGATAAATCACAAACAGATTCAATGACTCAAGGTAATTCATTGATCCTATTATTTCATGTTTTAATCTATATAATATGTCTGCTTATATTTTAATTCTTATCGTTGGTATAAGAGCATTTAATACCTCTTCTTTGTTTTGTTGTGAGTATTTCTATTATTTTGGTATCTAAATAAATCTTTCGTAGTAACAATCATTATCATTCATGCCCACTGGCCTTTTAAGTGGATTCCATTCATGGATGATGCAGTATTGGAAGATTTTGCTTATGATAAAGAAATTTATATTATTCTCATTGCTTGTGCGATAAAGAAAATTAGTGCATCGTGGTCGTAAAGGAGTAAAGCGTTCTTGGTCTCTATTTCTCTCATTTAGGGATAGTCCAAAAAGGGAAGGCTACTGGTAGTATCCCAAACTATTTGATCCAACTAGCGTGTAGTATGGATATTAGGAATGCACCGCTAAGGAAGGCTACTGGTAGTATCTTGATTCATTTGACCTAACTACCTTTATACCAGAAAAGGCTAACTAGTTTGGGTGGCAAGTGATGGGGTCATGGTAAAGAAAACATTGCTTATTAAAAAAAAAGAGCAATGGGGCCGAGTCACCCCTTGGGGCATTTAGTTGGTGCCCACATAGTTCATAAAAAAAAGGGATAAAAAATCCCTAGGAATCAAACCCAAGATCCCTTGATTCAAAACCAACACCTCAACCACTAGGCCAACAAATAAGCTAATTTAAAATGCATGTTATTGTCTCTTCAATGTGTTTGATATGATTTATTTTATTATATCATGTATTTCCTTAAGATTAAAATTTTTTGCATTAAAATACGCCTCCTGAGCTTCTATGCCTGCAAAGTTTTGCATAGACTGGCCCAAGGGATTAATGAGTTACGATTGGATGTATTTTAATTGATAAAAAAATTTACTTAAGATGATAATTTTAAAATTGTATTAAATAGATGCTTGGTATGCTATTGCTTCTGTTATGCATATTAGATTTTATATGCTTAATGAAAGGATATGCAATCGTAGTGTAAAAAATTATAATGCAAATCCTTTTATAGTTTAATTGATCAATTGGTGTCTTGAAAAGTGGTTCTGGAAGGTAAAGAGATTGTAGTTTTTTAATTGGTTTTGTTGACTGACCTGACCAATTAAATTGGTATCTAAGAAAAACAAGGAAAGCCCCCACCTCTCTTCCATTGACCTGGCCAATTCGATTAATTTAGACCTTAATTTAGAAATGCTATGTTGATTAAGATTACTATCTAATGCCTTCCTTCATGCTAAGTGATTGCTGTCATTGGTGGTCAAAAATAAAACTTACTCATTACTATAACTAATGGTGAATCGGGATCATATTATCGGAAATCAAAGACAATTATTTTATGAAAAGAAATAAAAGAAATTTATTTATAGAGGATTGTATTATGAGTAGTGGTTATTAAAAGATTACAACTAATTAATTAACGAAAGAAGAAGCAATCTAGAAATCCAAATTTATCACGCAAACAGATTTTATCTTCTTTTCTTTATGTTGCAATAGCAATAATTTTTGCAAATTCAAGGTTAGAATAATTTATCTCTCATCAAGCATGAACTGTATTAGAAGATCACTGCAAGTCCACTTAGAGTATAAACTATCTAATTTTTATAAAGTTAGAGGTCTAAACTATCATACTACGATTTATCTCTCTTAGGCATGTATCGTATCCTGAGATCATATCATGTCGATAGAGGGTATAGGCCGTGTATGCCAGATCAAAATCTCGATCAAAAAAATAACTCAAAAGATATATGAAAGAAGAGTATGATTTTTATTGCATAGAAATTAAGAATAAAAGAAAGATAAAACCTGGTTACAAGCTTCATCATCATCCCAAGTTGAAGAAATCTAGCCATACATTACTGCCGCCAGCATTTCCTTCATAATTTCTCTCTTGTAGGCCTAAATACAATTATCAAAATAAAAAAAATAAAAAGAATTTGTAGAAAACTCCTCCCCCTATGCCTAAGGTCATTCTTTTATAGAGTTCGTCTAGGGCTTCCTCCCAATCAAAGTTAGAGTCAATCAGGCTCAGCTGTCCGTTCTACATCACTTACCTTAGTTTGTACCGAGAATCATGTGAAATCATCTTTTTCTTCCTTTTTGGGCAAACAGAGTCCCGATTTGAGTGTCATATACATTGTTAGACTCCACAAAATTGAGCTTTTTTTTTATCTATGGGCTCTTTTTCTAAAAAACATCAATAAAAATATCAATTCTTAACAAAATAAAGTAATTAATATTTATTTTAATGATTAAATTGGAATAATTAATAGACTTATCACTAACATAAATTGGCTAATCTTATGCATATAATGGAGTTTAAATATCATGTGGTCAATATGATTTTGATTAAATGAGGACTAGCCATAGTATCTTTAATTAATCAAAATTGTATATTAGATTGCAAAGATCACATAAAGTTAGATGGCATTAATGATAATTAATTACATTTAATGTAATAAATCTTATTACATAATTTTTATTGCATTTATATAATTAATTAGGAATTAAGAAATAGAATATAATTTGTTGGTCA